>BQNB010049052.1:0-42234 GCA_026074375.1 Tanacetum coccineum | reverse complement strand
GGTTAATATAAGTAGTATTATTATTTATATATACCTAAAGTCAGAAATCAATGGGCAAAGGAAAGATTTCTTATAAAGAATTCCATTTACTACGGAGTACCTTTGTGACTTACGTTTGACTGCCCTTGCCCTATCCGCTTCTGCCGGTAAGATGCCTCCTATAATGTAGTCATGAATTGGGGTCATCCATGTTTCCCCCTCTTCTTCTACTATCACTAGTACTTCCACCTCATTTATTGATTTTTCCTTAAGCTCTTTAACCAATACTTGTTTGCTTTAGTGTGCGAAACTGGTGGATGCTATCTTGCTTAATGCGTCAGCTTTTCTATTTTCGCTTCTTGGAACCTGTTTGATTATGAACATCCGGAAGCCATTGGCGAGTGTCTTTACTTTTTCCAAGTATCAGATCATATCTGCTTCCTTCGCAATGTAAGTTCCGTTAACTTGGTTAGCCACAAATCGTGAATCTACATTTGCCTGGAGGCTTTTAATTCCTATTTGTTCTGCTATTCTCAGACCCACAATTAATGCCTCATACTCAGCTTCATTATTGGTTGCTTCAAACCCAAATCTTAGAGCGTAAGTGAATTCTATTCCTTCCGGACTTGTGAGTATTAGTCCCTCACCGGAACCATCTGCGCAGGATGACCCATCCGTAAACAGTATCCATGGTTCCGATAGTTTTTCTTCGAACTTCATTGGGGTGTCCGCAGAATCTTCTTCCGGTCGCTCAACTATGAAGTCTGCCAAGATCTGTTATTTAATAGATATTCTAGGTCTGTAATGTATATCATACTCTCCTAATTCTATGCTCCACTTTTGTAGTCTACCCGCTACTTCCGGCTAGGATAACACTTGCTTTATTGGCTGGTCCGTGATCACTATGATTGGATGCGCTTGAAAATATCTCTTTAAGCGTTTACTAGCATGCACCAACGCCAAGACTAGTTTTTCCATTGACGTGTAGTTCACTTCCGGGCCTCTCAGAGCGCGGCTTACAAAATATATTGGCATCTGTTTTGCTTCCCTTTCGGTCATCAGGACTGCGCTTACAGTTTCTCTTGCCACTGCCAAATAAACGATGAGTTCTTCTTTTTCTTCTGGTGTCGTTAGCATGGGGAGCTCTGCTATGTGCTGTTTCAACTGCTTGAACGCGGATTCAACTTCGTCGGTCTAGCAGAAATCATTTTTCTTCGTGCATTTTTTTAGGGTTTTGAAAAATGGTAGCGACTTCTCGGCTGACTTTGCTAGGAACCTGTTTAGACTTGCCAGCTTCCCGTTAAGCTTCTGTACATCCTTCAAGCATTTTAGAGATGGTAAGCTCAAAACAGCGTCTACCTTATCTGGGCATACCTTTATTCCTTTTGTATTAACCTTGTACCCTAAAAAACATCCCTTCTTCAACTCCGAAGGTGCACTTCTTTAAGTTCAACATCATATTGATTTCTCTTAGTTTTTAAAGGTTTATTCAATATCTCTAATGATTTCTTCTTTAGTATGGCTTTTGATAACCAAATCGTCCACATACACTTCTAGATTTCTACCAACTTGCTTATGGAACGCCTTATCCACCAAGCGTTGGTAGGTTGCTCCAGCATTTCTTAGACCGAATGACATCTTAGAATATCAGTATATCCCTTGGCTTATGATGAATGCTGTATTTTCTTCATCCTCTTTTGCCATCTTGATCTGATGGTAGCCTTTGTATGCATCCAGGAAGCATTTAAAGGGAAATCCATAGAGAGATTCTACCTTCCAATCAATTTCCGGTAGTGGATAACCGTCTTTGGGGCATGCTTTGTTCAAATCTTTGAAATCAACGCACATTCTCCAGCTTTCGTTATGTTTCTTTACCATGACTGGATTGGACAACCAGCTGTGGTAGTGGACTTCTTTCATTATTCCGGTATCGACGAGTTTTCCAACCTCTTCTTGGATTGCTTTATTTATATCTGCTGCCTGACCCCTTCTTTTTTGCCTAATTGGAGGGCAACCTTCCCGGATGTTTAATCGATGTTCCGCAATATGCCTCGGAACACCTGTCATATCCACAGGTTTCCATGCAAATATATCTAGATTGCATCTGAGCAGGTCACACCGCTTGTTTCGGCCTTCTTTCGTAAGTGTGGATCCAATCATTACCGTCTGATCTGGATACTCTGGGTTTATTGCCACCTTTATTCTTTCTTCCACTGCTTGATTGATGGCAGGAGGTTGTTCTCTTGGCCCTACAATCGATGCACATTCTATGGTTACAATCTTTCTACTTCTTATTGTGAGAACTCCTCCTTCCATAGGGAATTTTAGCATTCCGTGAGCAGTTGACGGGACTGCTTGTATCTTTCTGATTCCTGGCCTTCCAATAATTCCGTTGTATGGAGAGGCCAATCTTACAACCACAAAGTTCATCAAAGCTGAAGTTGAATGTTCCACATCTCCAATTATCACAAGCAATGATATTTGTCCCAGCGGCCATATTATTTTGCCGCTAAACCCTATTAGAGGGGCAGTGGCCAGAACCATTTTGCTTTTAACTTCTGGAAGGAGCTTATTAAAGCAGTGTTCGTACATTATTTCCAAAGCTGACCCTCCATCTACATACATGCGGTGTATGAAGTGGCCACCAACTTCCGCTTCAATGATCATTGGCCCTTCGGCTCCTTCTTCCTCATCTATAGGTGGAAATGAAATTTCTAGATTGGGTGAGAAGCTTTGGGTGATTCTCCTTATTGCTCTGATGGTTTAAATAAGCTCAAGAGATACTCAAATAAGGCTAATAAGCTTTCATATTAACTAATAAGCTAACATAATAACTCAGTTAAGCACCTCAAAGCTTAACGAGCTTAATAATACTCTCAAATATAACCTCAGCTTTATTGGAAGGGAAGCCAGACTTGGAAGGGCTTCCAAGACCTCACCAGCTTATCCTAGATAAGCTGGAGATTTGTAGAGTAGCTCCTTGAGCAATTAATAAGCCTTGTTTGCGCAAAGGGTTTTTGTAAGTTCCAAATTTCAATTTTATAGCTTAATTTTGCATTCTAGCTTAATTCTGCTTATAGTTTGCTTATTATTGCTTAGAAAAGCTTAATACTGCTTATTACAGTTGTTAGTTGCTTATTTTGTTCAATAATTAGTTTAAATCTCATTTCACAAGTTTTTGATATAAAACAGTTAAAAAATCTAAAAATAATTGCATAATCTAGTAGCTTATTGTTTCTGCTTATTTGATTGTTGAAATGTGCTTAATGAGTCTTTTATAAGCTAATAAATATCTGGTATTTGAGGTTTAAGTCTTGGATCTAAGTTTTATAAGCTGAAAATGAATTTAAGCTCTCTAAATGGGTGTTTGGGTCAAGACAACACTAACTTAAGTTAGTGCTGTTAAGAGCCTTATAGATCTTTAATTGGATTTAAATAATCAAATTTGAAGGGTTATATAGACAAGGATAAAGGTTTTTGAAAAGTTAATTCAAGTTTTAATAAGTTTGTTGTCCTATTGGTTTGAATCTTGAGTTCATAAGCTCAGAGGTCATAAAGTTCTTTGTGTTTTTTTTTTGTTTTGGGCTATTTTTTTTTTCTAGTTTGCTATTGTTTGATCTTTTGCTCTTGTTTAGTGTTTACAATAGTTGTAGAAACCAAGTCCTTAAGTCTGCATAATTGGTTTTGAATTTTGGTTGAAAGTGTGTCAAATGCATCAGATAGTTAAACTGCAAAAAGCCATTTTTAATCTAAAAGTTAAGGTAGTATAAGTTTGTATTAGCTTCTGAAATTGGGTGCACACTTAGTTCATAGGTCATATTAGATCTATTAGGGCTTATTTTAGGTTAAATAGTTTGTTTGCTTATCTGTTTTAGGTCTGCAAATCAGTCCTTTATTTTTTTTATTAAATTTACAAAAACCAAAAAAAAATTAGTTCAAACTGCATACGCACCTTTTTCAATTAGCATTTTCTTTGCAGTATTTGAATTTCAAAATAAATTTTTGATTGTTATTATAAGTAGTATTTAAGCATGATCTTTAAAGATGTAATAAGTATTAAGCCATAAGGTTCTGTTTGGTTGCTTAAAAATAAGTTTAAAGGTGCTTAGTTTGCCTGTTTGGTAAACAGTTTTGAGCCTAAGTGCTTATTTGATTTTCTCAGCTTATGGCTTATTGTTTTTGCTCAGATTGAGTTTAGTTTTGCTTATTAGGCTTGTTTTAAGTTGTTTGTAGCTTAATTGGTTTTGGTTGAGCTTATTCAAGCTTATAAGTTTCATAAGTTTAGTGTATAAGCTTAAAAAAATATTAAGTCTAAAACTGTCATGAAGATAAGTTCTTTTCTAGCTTTATTTAAGTGTTTGAGGAAAAAGTTGCTTTTGTAGAAAATTGGCTTATTTCCCCTGTTTTTATAAGTTTGTTTAAAAAAATTTTGCAAAATAAAAAAAAGGGGAAATCGGGAAGTCAGGGGTGAGCAAGGCTCGAACCCGTGACCTCAACCTCATTCAACCTCCTTTTATACACACACTATAACCATCTGCGCCCTTGGGACTTTTACGTCCAAGGGTGCATTCAATATACTTTTAACGTATTTTTTGGCCCTTTTTCAAATAAGCACTTCGAGTGCATATTTTAATTTTCCTGGCTTATTCGTTTGAGTTTTTTATAAACTAGTAATTTTCCTGCATCGTTCATATCAAAAGCAATTTTTAGGAATTTTCTTAGATTTTTAAATCATAGTTTAGTATTTTTCGTGCATTTAATTAGTTCTAAAACTTTAAAAAATCATAAAAAATAAAATAAAAATAAAAAAAATAAAATACTTTTTCTGAATTTTTTTATCATTTAGTTGGTTTAGAAATTAAATTTACGTTCGTAGAGCTTAATTTTGAGTTACTTGCTTATTTGTCGCGTTTTCTTTAATTCCCGTCAACGTTTTAATGCCTAATTTCGTAATTGCTTAGTCGTTTACTTTCCTTTTCATGTTTTATGCGTTTTTAGCTGTAGAAATAGAAACCAAATCAAACCTTTGAATTATTCAAATTCGCGATCACAAATTAAACCGATTTTCTATTCACACTTCGCCGAGGAAAAACGACCCGGGAGTTTTAGAAATTGCTTTAGTTAAAAGCAATTCTCTTAAAAACTTTTTGGAAGACGTATACTTATATACTATAATTGAGTTTTGCCTCTTAATTAAACATACTTGTTTTGGTGTGTGGTTTTGGACGGATCAAATATTTGGGCTCGCTGCCGGGGAGGTGTGTAGCGATTTTCGTGTTTCCGTTTGAAGATTAGTATTTGAAGACCCTTCCCCGTGAAGTTATAATTCCCGTTTGTGAATATTTTTCTGTAAAAATAACAAAAATATTTTTATTTTCTCAATTTTTTATGAATATATATATCAAGTAATCAAAAATACAAAAAAATCAAAAAACAACAAAAATAACCGTCTTGTGTCACTTACGAAAAAGGCGTACCTCTTTTGTGAAATAAGCTATAAGGTGGCTATAAGGTGGGTATAACGAGGGTTGTTCCAAGGAACTACGACCCAAAGGGACAAACATTTTTAAGGCGATTCGCTCTCACTACGTCCCCCGCTTTGCATTGCGAGTTTCACTTAAAGGGAGTTACCCTCAATTTTTAGTTTGATTATTCGATGAAAAAAAAAATATATATTTTTTTGTGTATATATTTTCTCTTCGGTTTTATTTGTGTAGTGCATGCGCACTAGAAATTCCAATTATCCAAATAATACACTCGTAACCATTTCCGAGACTCAAACATAGACGACGGATCTCCAAACAAGTCGAACCCGAGCTTCATACATCGATTGAAAGTTGCACCAATGGCGGATAATCAAACAATGGAGGAACTACTCTAAGCACCCACGGAAGGGTATGGAGAAGCTATCGTCAAAACCGAATTCTTGCGGAAAATTTCGAAATTAAAACGAATTTGCTACAATTAGTTCAAGCCAACAAATTTCACGGTTTTGAAAGGGATAATCCACATACTCACATTGCTAATTTTAAAAGGATGACCGCGACATTGAAATATAGGGATGTTCCAAATGATGTGATTAAGCTTATGCTTTTCCCATATTCACTCGAAGGGGCCGCTAGAATTTGGTACGAGAAGGAACCTCCTAATTCGATCTGACTTGGGATGATCTCTGTAAACAAGTCGTGAAAACAATTTTTCCCTCCCTCTAAAGACCACTCAATTAAAAAATTAAATCTCTCGTTTTACCCAAGAAATTCAATGAGACATTTAGTGAAGGCATGAGAAACGATTTTAAGGAAATGCTAGAGCATGTCCCCACCGACGGTATTTACGAGAGTTAACTAAATTAACTTTCTATAATAGTTTAAATGAGAATGAATCAAGACCTTCCATAAATGCCGGCGGCGGTGAATCTTTGAGTAAAACTACTAGAGAGGCCTTGAACATAATTGAGAATAAGTCAAAACTTCATTATTTACGAAGCAAATCGAATGTTTCTAGGGTGAATACGACTTCTAGGGAAAGTTCTAGTAAGACGGATGATAGAATTGATAAGCTTGCAGACCAAATTCCGAACTTAGTTGAATTTAATACGAAAAGTTGTCACTAAAGGTACTAACCCGCAACGGTAATGCGGTTGAGGAAATCTTCTGTGACTTTGTGGTGGTGCCCCATGCTTATTATGATTGACTGGGGCTCTACCGATAGCAATCAATCTAAGTGTTTGTCGCAACGGATACTTACAATCCAGTAAATCCCTCCAAACCGTGCTAGCAACCAATGGTACGCACCCGGTTTTGCTCCGTTGCAAAATAATCAAAATAGGTTTAATCAAAATCAAGGGAATAATTTTAATCGGGGAAATAATTTTCATGGTAATCAAGGATTTCAAGCTCCAATTAATCATGCTCCAAATTTTCAAAGTCAAGGATTTCAAAACCAACCTTTTCAAGCTCCAATTAATCATGCTCCAAATTTTCAAAATCAAGGATTTCAAAACCAACCTTTTCAAGCTCCTAATAATCAAGTTCAACAAGGGATTTCAAATGAGTTTTCAAGTTACATGAAATCTAATGAGTCAATGATGAGAAACTATGCCAAAACTCCAAATTATGTTTTGAGGGGCCTGATTTAAATAAGCAAGATTGAAAGTCCTTAGTAAAAATCTAAATACTGATGAGGAGTATATTAGCTATTTATTCCAAAACCAAGTCATAACTTCGGGTACTCTTCTAGCAATACTATTCCTAACCGAAGGGTGATATAAAAGCAATTACTACTCGAAGTGGTGTTAGCTATGAGTGGAACCCTCGATTCCTACTATTTCCTTCTCCAAAAAAAAGTAGGTGGAAACTAGAAACCGAGGAACAACGGATAAGGAGCATACTAAATTCCATGGAAGTACAACTCACGATTCATCCTCCCGTATTATTCTTATTCTATTCCGAACCCGATAGATTCCGAAGACTTTTCCTAAGCCTACTATTCCATACTCAGACTTAATGATCAAAAGATCCATGAAAAGAGCTACGAATCAAATGAGAATACTTTCAAATATATTCCAAGATTTGCACTTCGACATAGCTTTCGCGGATGCTCATCTTCGATGCCAAAATTTGCCTCTACGATTAAAATTTTCTTACAAATAAGATAAGATGTTTGAATAGCAAAGATACCCCATTGAATGAGAATTGTTTGGCGATGCTCCTTAAAAAGCTTCCCAAAAAGCTTGGAGATCCGCAAGTTTCTTATACCATGTGATTTCTCAGGAATGGATGTATGTCACGCCTTAGCCGATCTTGGCGCTAGCATAAATCATAATTGCCCCTTTCCATATGAAGAAGCATTCTCCCTACCCGAACTTACCCCACCAGGCTTATTGACTCTCGAGCTAGCCGATCGAATCCATTACTCGTCCTAAGGGAGTCGCCGAAGACGTCTTCGTCAAAGTGGGGAAGTTTCACTTTCCTACCGACTTTGTTGTTGTTGATTTTGATGCCGATCCTCGGGTTCCCCTCATTCTCGAGAGATCCTTCTTGAGGACCGGCCGTGCCTTAATTGATGTTTACGAAGAAGAAATAACCCTTTGGGTTAATGACGAAGCCATAACTTTTAATCTCAATCAAACTACGAGATACTCCTCTACATATGATGATATGTCGGTAAACCGAATTGACGTCATTGATGTTGCTTGTGAGGAGTATGCTCAAGAAGTGCTTGGTTTTTCTAATAATTCTACGGGTGGCAATCCCACCCCGACTTCTGAGCCTATTATTTCCGACTCTTCTCTTTCCCTCACTCCGTTTGAGGGAAGTGACTTCATTTTGGAAGAGATCGAGGCTTATCTCAAAGATGATTCAATTTCACCAGAAATTGATCATGCCGATCTTGATCCGGAGGGAGATATTTGCTTGATTGAAAAATTGTTAAATAATGACCCATTTCAACTCCCTCCGATGGACCTAAAGCAAGTAGAAGTGACTAAGGCAAAACTTTCAATGAAGAGCCTCCGAAACTAGAATTAAAAGATTACCATCTCATTTGGAATATGCTTACTTAGAGGGAACCGATAATACCCCTTGATTATTGCAAAAAGTTTAAAAGATGATGAAAAAGAAGCCCTCTTAAAGGTGCTTAAATCACATAAACGGGCCATTGCTTGGAAAATCACCGACATCAAGGGTATTGACCCTCGGTTTTGTCACATCAAAACATCTTGATGGAGGAAGATAATAACTGCGATACAAAGTCAAAGACGGGTTAACCCAAAAATTCATGAGGTAATAAAAAAGGAAGTTATCAAACTCCTTGATGTCAGAATGATTTACCCGATCTCAGATAGTCCATGGGTAAGCCTCGTTCATTGTGTACCCAAGAAAGGTGGTATAACCGTAGTTGCTAATGAAGATAATGAATTGATTCTAACACGATTAGTTACCGGGTGGAGAGTTTGTATTGACTATAGGAAATTAAATGAAGCTACTCGTAAAGGAACATTTTTCTGTTGACATTTATGAACCAAATGTTAGAAAGATAACCGAATGAGTTTTATTGTTCTAATGGATTTTTGGATATATCAATCCCAATAGAACACACAAGACCAATGGAGAAAAACCACTTTCACAAGCCCTTCTGGAACTTTCGCTTACCGCCCAGCATGCCCTTATAGCTTGTGTAAGCTCCCCGATACTTCCAAAGGTGTATGATGGCCATATTTCACGATATGATCGAAAAGACTATGAAAGTTTTTTCATTGATGATTTCTCGTTATTTGGGATATTTTGCTACAATGCCTCTCTAATTTCGACAAAATGCTAAAAAGGTGTGAAGACACGAATTTAGTTCTAAATTGGGAGAAGTGCCATTTTATGTGTAAAGAAGGAATTATGTTAGGTCGTAAAATATCAAAGTCCGGGATTGAGGTCGATCGAGCTAAAGTCGATGTTATGGCGAAGCTACCTCATCCGACCACCGTAAAAGGTGTTAGGAGTTTCTTAGGTCATGTCGGTTTTTACCGACGATTTATCCAAGACTTTTCTAAAATTGCTAGACCTATGACTCACCTTCTTGAGAAAGATGCACCGTTTGTGTTTTCTCAAGATTGTATTGATGCTTTTGAGACTCTTAAAAAGAAGCTTACCGAAGCTCCGATCTTAGTTGTCCCCGATTGGAACCTACCTTTCGAACTTATGTGTGATGCTAGTGATTTTGTGATTGGTATGGGGTATCAACTTTATGGGTCCATTCCCATTTGTGAAATCTTTGATGTATGGGGTATCGACTTTATGGGTCCATTCCCGTCTTCACAAGGGAATAAGTACATTCTCGTAGCCGTTGACTACTTATCAAAGTGGGTAGAAGCAAAGGTGCTCCACAATATATGAAGCTCGAGTTTTTTTTGTAGTAAAAAATTCTTGAAATCTTCTTTTCGCCCGATTTTGGAAGCTCCTAGAGCTATTATAACGAATCATGGGGACCCATTTTGTAATGATAAATTTTGCGAAAGTAATGTCCTAGTATGGGGTCCCTCATCGTCTTCTAACAGCTGCTTATCATCACAAACAAGTGGACAATGAGGTTTCAAATCGTGGCCTTGAAACGTATTCCCTTGAAGGACGTTTGGTGAAAACCGAGCCTTATGGACCGATAAGTTAGATGACGCTTTAGTGGGCATTCCGTACCGCTGTTCAAGACACCAATTGGTTGATACTACCTTATAAGCTTGTGTACGTAAAGTCTTGACAACTACCTATTCAGTTATAAGCTCGTGGTAACGTAAAGTCTTGTCCATCACCGAAGCTTCAACTTAATGAAACTTACTGAGTCTTGTGATCAAGCCTACTAGAATATCTTTGCTTTAAAGAGAGGACGAAGAAGCTTCACGACTCTAAGATCAAAAACCGCATTTTCAATGTTGGTGATCGAGTTTAATCTTCAATTCTTGTCTAAAAATATTTTTGGGAAAGCTTAAAACCCGTTGGTTGGGACCTTTCACCATCACCCAAGTTTTTCCATATGGAACCTTCGAGTTATCTTAACCCGATGGTCCGAACTTTAAGGTGAATGGTCATCGTGTGAAGCATTACTTTGGAGGAGACATACCATCAAAGGTAGTCCCGGATCTCCAAACCATCCCCATGGACAACTAAATGCGGGGATCGAGTCAAGCTATGTGACTCGGTTACCAAAAATAAAGCGCTTCGTGGGAGGCACCCCATGCTTATCCTTTTTCTTTCTTATTTCTAATGTGATGTGAGGAGGCTTGTACTCTTCTAATTCTTGTTGTTTGTGCTTGTGATTGTTTGTAGATTAGACCTAAAATTTTGAAGACACTCGTGTTCGATGTTTTGTCCCGGACGCACTCGAGCTCCAACCTTTACTTATCCATTATTTGGGGAATCGTTCCGATATCCTAGATTATTATCGACTAACATCTATCTTTTAGCATACTTAATAAACGACTTAAGATTTTTGTGATACTTTCTCCATGCTCGGATTATGCATTCGACTCTTTGAATTCTAGTTTGGGTTTTGAGCCTTAGACTAGGAAACATTAAGGACAATGTTTAGTTTTAGTATGGGGTGGTATATCTTCGATATGATCTTACCTACTTTTGCTCGTTGTTCTCACGTACCCTGATTTCCTGTAAAAATTTTAAAATTTTATATGTTAAAATTTAAAAGTTCAGTTTAAAAAAAATAAAAAATAAAAAAATAAGTGTTCTTGACACGAATGTGGCCTTCCGTTGGTAAGGAAACATAAATGACATTTTGACCCGACCGATTTTATATCTTAGCTTTCTTCTTAACTTTAAATAGATTGAAATTTGCTAATCTTTTAAACAAAGGAGCCATAGAAGCAAGTCTAACTTGAAACAGTCCCAATATTTAGCAAGTTCCCATAATTGATTTAAAAATGCAAAGATCGGTTTATTTGGCTAAGCATTCACTAGTTTCTTATTATAAATTTTTAAATATGAAAACAATAGATGATAGAGTAGAATATAATTTTTAGATGCTAAACGTAAGAAGTAATTGAATTTCTTTAAAGCTCATATAAGTTTTTAATTGTGGCTTTTTCCCCATCCCCTCCCCTCCCATTATACATGTTTCACATTTATATATAAGTTTAAATAAAATAGAGTTTTTGCGTTTTTGGTTAATAATTGGTTCATACGTTTTCCTTTTCCTTTATAGTTCCTTTGTGATCAGATACGTATACATCAGCGAATACTTAATTATGGCATACTAATCTGTATTCACATTAATAAATATTTTGCTTAACCCCTTAAAGAGCCCTTAGGGTATATTGGTAAGTAAAATAATAAGTGAAATTATAGCTTAATCCATTCCTTAAACAGCATAAGGGTATAAGGAATGGATAGTTTTGCTTGAATTTTTTTCTTGTTTGCACCCTAAAAGAGCTTAAGTATATGGTGCAAATGAGATTGTTCCATTTATGTCTTAAAGAGCCTAAGGGTATATGAGATGAATGGAACCTAAGTAGCCGAATAAAAGCCAAATTTTGGTTACCTCGTTGTGGACTTAATTTTGATGACATTTGATCTTTTAAAAAGGCTTAGGAACTAATTATTGCGTTTTAAACCGTTACTGCTTTTATTTTTGGAATTAATAAGTATCGAAATAAGTCTTAAAGAGCCTTCAGGTATATGACTTAAATAAAAATCTTGAAATACAAAAATGACTAAGGGAGGAAAGTAATACACAATTACTTTATGCGTAGTGAGAAGCATCACACTTGTATTTTACAATGATATTGTTTTTAAGCTTGCGCTGGATAAGTGAAAGTCGTGGATTCTAAATTTATCCATTTGGACCACTATTTTGTTCATTTGTTCAATGATCCTAAAAAGATTATCAATGATAATGAAAGCAATACATTATGTCATTCATGAATAAGTTGTAAGTTGGAAATTATGAAAATCATAAAAATAGAAAAATATTGAAAAATGGGAAAACGTGGTATTTTTAAAACTTGTGATTTCTTAACTTTCCCCACAAAAGACTTTGCTACTTTTCAAAGGATTAGTTTGGGGAGGTTTTGGAGTATTTGGTTTTAGAGCATTTAACATTGGCGTGAGGACACGACAATCTCTTAGTTTGGGGAATTTTGATAAGTGTGAGAAATCACATATCCGTTTTATATAAAAAATGACCCTAAAAAGATGAAATAATGCAAATTATGCTTGTAATATTGTGTATAGAATTGTCTTTTTTGTGATGTGTAGGTGCGGAAATTTCAAATATCACATGAAGAAGGCCAAAATGTAACAGAAAACGAACGAAACGAGAAAGGAAAGAGGAAACGAAAAATCAAGTCTGAAGGGTACCTCTTACTTACGGACAAACCCGGGCCCACATAATAATGGCCGTATCAGCCAAGTCTAATCTATGCAAAACAATAAGCCCAAAGCCCTTATATAAAAATCCCTTAGCCCAATCCCTTTTATTATAATCCCACGGCCCAAGTATTCTAGCCCAAGTCAACGACTCGGTCAAACAAACAAATAGAAAAGAAAAGGGACGGGAAAAGAACAGTTTTACTGTTCACCCTCCGTCCCTAATATTACCATGCACCCAAATTCACCCCAACTTAAGTGCCATTAACCATTCTAGAAACATAATGACGCACGCAATGACGCCTTTAGGAGCCACACTGGCAATCCCAAGGCCAATCATTGGCTAATCATGCGTGCCACTCATCCAATGGCTAAGATTGGACGACTTGGAGAGCAATCAAGATGGAGGGCTATGATTAGAAGATGGGGGAGCGTCCAAGAGGCTAGAAGGTTCTTTATACGCCTATAAAAGGAGCCTCTCACACACAGTTGGATCAGTGAGTGTAGTCTAGTGTAGTTTAATTTATTTAGTCGTTTTTAGCTTATTGTTTTTATTTTAGCTTAATGTTTTTAAGTATGATGTAAACTTTCTATTAAAAGCTTGTACTTAGTTGTTTAATCAATAAAAGTTAAGTTTCATCATTGTTAAAACTTAATTCGTGTTTTACCTTATTGCACTTATGGTTTAAATAAGCTCATTGATACTCAAATAAGCTCAATAAGCTTTCATACTAACTAATAAGCTAGCATAATACTCAGTTAAGCTCTCAAAGCTTAACTAAGCTTAATAATACTCAAATCTACCCCAAATGTACCTCAGCTTTATTGGAAGGGAAGCCAGACTTGGAAGGGCTTCCAAGACCTCACCAGCTTATCCTAGATAAGTTGGAGCTTTGTAGAGTAGCTCATTGAGCAATTAATAAGCCTTGTTTGTGCAAAGGTTTTTTGTAAGTTCCAAATTTCAATTTTGTAGCTTAGTTGCATTCTAGCTTAATTCTGCTTATAGTCTGTTTATTATTGCTTAGAATAGCTTAATACTGCTTATTATAGTTGTTAGTTTGCTTTATTTGTCAATTATTAGTTTTAAAATCTCACATTTCCACAAGTTTTGATATAAAAATAGTTGAAAAAAATCCAAAAATAATTGCATAGTCTAGTAGCTTAATTGTTTCTGCTTATTTGATGTGAAATGTGCTTAAATAAAGTCTTTTATAAGCTAAAAAATATTTTGGTATTTGAGGTTAATCTTTTGGATCTAAATTTTATAACTGAATAATGAATGTAATCTCCTCTAAAGATGATTTGGATCAAGACAAAACAAACATAAGTTTAGTGTTTAAGAGCGTTATAGATCTTTAGATTGGTTTTAAATATCAAATTTGAAGGTTATAAGACAAGGATTAAAGGTTTTTGAAAGGTTAAATCAAGTTTTAATAAGTTTGTGTGTCTATTGTTTGAATCTGAGTTCATAAGCTCAGAGTCATAAGCTCTTTGTGTTTTGATCTTTTCTAGTTGCTATTGTTGATCTTTTTGCTCTTGTTTAATAGTTGTAGAAACCAAGTCCTTAAGTCTGCATAATTGGTTTTGAATTTTGGTTGAAAGTGTGTCAAATGCATCAGATAGTTAAACTGCAAAAAGCCATTTTTAATCTAAAAGTTAAGGTAGTATAAGTTTGTATTAGCTTCTGAAATTGGGTGCACACTTAGTTCATTGGTCATATTAGATCTATTAGGGCTCATTTTTAGGTTAAATAGTTTGTTTGCTTATCTGTTTTAGGTTTGCAAATCATTCCTTTGTATTTTTTATAAAATTTACAAAAACCAAAAAAATAGTTCAAACTACATAAGCACCTTTTTCAATTAGCATTTTCTTTGCTTATTTGATTTTCAAAATAATTTTTGATTGTTGTTTTAAGTAGTATTTAGCATGATCTTTAAAGTGATATAAGTCATTAATCCATAAGGTTCTGTTTGGTTGCTTAAAAATAAGTTTAAAGGTGCTTAGTTTGCCTGTTTGGTAAACAGTTTTGAGCCTAAGTGCTTATTTGATTTTCTCAGCTTATGGCTTATTGTTTTTGCTCAGATTGAGTTTAGTTTTGCTTATTAGGCTTGTTTTAAGTTGTTTGTAGCTTAATTGGTTTTGGTTGAGCTTATTCAAGCTTATAAGTTTCATAAGTTTAGTGTATAAGCTTAAAAAATATTAAGTCTAAAACTGTCATGAAGATAAGCTCTTTTCTAGCTTATTAAGTGGTTTTGAGAAAAAGTTACTTTTGTAAAAATTGCTTATTTCCAGCTGTTTTATAAGTTTGTTCAAAAAAATTTGCAAAATAAAAAAAAGAAGAAATCGGGAAGTCAGGGGTGAGCAAGGCTCGAACCCCTGACCTCAACCTCATTCAACCCTCCTTTTATACACACACACTATAACCATCTGCGCCCTTGGAACTTTTACGTCCAAGGGTGCATTCAATATACTTTTAACACATTTTTTTGGCCCTTTTTCAAATAAGCACTTCAAGTGCTTATTTTAATTTTCCTGGCTTATTCGTTTGAGCTTTTTATAAACTAGTAATTTTCCTGCATCTTTCATATCAAAAGCAAGTTTTAGGAATTTTCTTAGATTTTTAAATCATAGTTTAGTATTTTTCGTGCATTTAATTAGTTCTAAAACTTTAAAAAATCATAAAAAACAAAATAAAAATAAAAAAAATAAAATTCTTTTTCTGAAAATTTTCTTTTATCATTTAGTAGGTTTAGAAATTAAATTTACGTTCGTAGAGCTTAATTTTGAGTTACTTGCTTATTTGTCACGTTTTCTTTAATTCCCGTTAACGTTTTAATGCCTAATTTCGTAATTGCTTAGTCGTTTACTTTCCTTTTTAGGTTTTATGCGTTTTTAGCTGTAGAAATAGAAACCAAATCAAACCTTTGAATTATTCAAATTCACGATAACAAATTAAACCGATTTTCTATTCACACTTCGCCGAGGAAAAACGACCCGGGAGTTTTAGAACCATTTTTATTTGATGGTATCCCTTGTACGCGTCCAGAAAGCATTTGAAAGGATACCCACAGAGGGATTCCACCTTCCAGTCTATTTCCGGTAGCGGATAGCCATCTTTGGGACATGCTTTATTCAAGTCTTTGAAATCTACACACATTCTCCAGCTGTTGTCATGTTTTTTCACCATTACTGGGTTTGACAGCCAACTGTGATAGTGGACTTCTTTCATGATACCGGCATTTACTAGCTTTTCCACCTCTTCACATATTGCCTTGTTTCTCTCGGGTGCTTGCCCCCTTTTCTTTTGCCTGACAGGAAAACATCCCCTGCGGACGTTCATCCTGTGTTCCGCTACGTGACGCAGAACCCCGGTCATGTCTGCTGGTTTCCAGGCGAAGATATCCAGGTTTTGCCTTAGCAAACCGCACAGCTTCTTTCGGCCTTCTTCAGTTAAGGTAGAACCTATTGCTATAGTTTGTTCAGGATATTCTGGATGAATTGCTACTTGAATCTTTTCTTCTGTGACCTGGTCAACCACAGGCTGCTGCGTTCTGGGCCCTGAGATCATTGCGCACTCCAGCGGTATGATCCTGCTACTCCGCAGCGTGACCGTTCCGCCTGTCACTGGGAACTTCAACATTCCGTGGGCTGTGGACGGGATTGCTTTGATTCTCCTTACACCTGGCCTTCCTATTATTCCGTTGTACGGAGAATGCGATCTTACAATCATGAAGTTCATCCATGCGGAAGTTGAGTGTTCCTCATCGCCTATTTTTACGAGCAGCGATACTTGCCCCAGCGGCCATATTATTTCTCCACTAAACCCGACCAAGTATGTGGTTGCGGGAACCATTTGGCTTCTGATTTCTGGGCGGAGTTGGTTGAAACAGTGTTCATACAGAATTTCTGAAGAGGCGCCCCCGTCCACGTACATGCGGTGGACAAGGTGTCCTCCTACCTCAGCTTCAATAACCATGGGCCCTTCCGTTCCATCTTCTTCCCCTAAGGGTGGGAACGAGATCATTGTCTCCGGAGAGAATGTTTGGGTGATCCTTTGTTTGGCTATCTTCCGTCCCGACTGTACCATCAGGATTGCTAGTGGCTTGTCCTTTCCTGCGGCTTCTCCCTTCTTTGCCACCTTTGCTTGGTCTTTCCCATTGTTTTGCTTCAACTCTTTGATCAAATGCGATAGCTTTCCTGCCTTAAGCATTTCCTCGATTTGCCTTTTCAGGTGCATGCACTCATCTGTGGTATGCCCTACCTCTCCGTGGAACTCACAGAATTTGCTAGCATTTCTTTTTTCCACCGGTGTTGTTATTGGAGGAGGAGGTTTGAACTTTCCTTTATCTAGAGCCAGGATCTCTTTTGGCGTTTTCGTGAGGAGGGCAAATCTGTCTAGCCTTTTTTTTACCTTTGTTGATTCTTAAAATCTCCTTTCTTAAAACTTTGTCTGTGTCTGGCATCTTGCTGCTTCCATGGCAAAAATGTCTTCTTCCGTTCCTGGTTGCCAGCTGCCACTTCTCATTTGAGGAAAGCTGTGGTTATCTTCCACATTTTGTCTACGGATTTTGGGATCTTGTCGTGCAAACACTTGATCAGCTCAGGGTTCGTGATCCCATGCATGAATCTTGAGATTCTCATGACTTCCGGTGCCCCTTTAACATCCCTACTCTCAATTTTGAATCTCCGTACAAAATCTTCCGTAGACTCCCCTTCCCTCTGCTTTATGAGATGGGTTTCGACGGGGTATTTGATGCACTTCTTTTGTTGGAGGTAATTTGCCAAGAATGCTTCTTTCAGGTCTTCATAACTATCTATGGATTCTGGAAGGAGATCATCAAACCAAACCCTTGCGTTCCCGGTGAGTGTGGAATTGAACATGTGACACCACGTTGGCATCGCCCACCGTTCTACCTTGGCCGCGGCCTGAAAAATCTTAAGATGATCTTCCGGATCTTCACTTCTGTCATACGTTTTGACATGGCTAGGCATACGGATCCTTTTTGGTAGATCAAAATAACGGATGCGAGGCGTGAACGGATCAGTCTCCTCGCATACCCATGGCTGGGATAGGTCTTCATCCTCCACACTTGACCTTTGCCTTTTAGATTTAGATTTCAATGTCCTCATGCACTGTCCTCACTTTCTGACATCCTTTATCCCTTATGTGAGTATGCTTTTCTATCATGATGCCTTTTAGGAGCGAGCTCCGTTCTTCGCGAGCGGAAACTCTGATAATAGCTTTCGGTGTCTCCGCGGCTGTTGTGATATGACTGACGCCTTGAACTACCAGAGTATGCGGACATACCCTTCTCTTTATCACCCAACCTGTGGAATACACCCTTTTCCAATCTTCTGAACACCGTCTCTCTTTCCGGATCTTTTCTTCTAGGTGATTTGGATCGGCCGCGTCTTGGTTCAGGGCTTCTGGACATGCTGTGGGCATCTTTTGGTCCGAGTTTTTTTCCTGACATCCCTTCTTCTGCTTGGTACCCCCGACTCGGAGTACTGTGAGGTCTCCTCAAAGTTAAGACGAGCTTTTACTACCTTCAGCTTCTCTTGTTGCACTTTTTCTTGGTGCATCTTTTCAGCGAGGATTGACAGCAACTGATTGTAGTTCTAATCACAAAATTCCCTAAGAGATGCGTCAGATGCGGGCTCATTTGGGTTTTCTTGTGAATTTTCTTTTCCTCTTCCCACTGTGTTCCGCACAGCGGACGTGTTTATTGTAGGAGAAGAGCCAGAATGTGTGCTCATAGTGAGTATTTTAAGGAACGTAGTTGCGTTTCGGGTCCCACAGATGGCGCCAACTTGTTAGTACAATTTGTGTTATGGGTTTAAATTGGATCTGAATCGCTTGTTGGGCCGGGCCAGCAAGCTGTGTATGATGACTCCTAATTATAGGTGAGTATACAAAGGTGTTTCCTAGTATTTCCGCCGCATAGAGTCATTTAGTGGCTAGAGTGGGACCCTTGTCGGGCAAGGATCCGTGATAATCGTGATTGCTGCAGCGAACTAACTTCCGCGGACGTTAGTTAGTCCGCTGAGTAGCCTTGCGGAAGCGGCCCAAGGATAGTCCGCGTCTGTCTTAATACCTCCGGACCGCAGCCAGTGCAATACTTGGGCTTAGTTCCGGTCCGTTATGCTTATTTCTTATTTAATTTGGAGCAAAGCCAGTACTAATTGTTTGGACTTTGGCCCAAAGACACGGTTGACCTTCCCTATACGTCATCAGATATCAATCGGATATACTTGGTTCATCTGTTAATAGCGTTTATAGATGAATAATGTATAAGGATACGGATAAAGATGTTTAGTGGATCGAACATATAGGTGTATTATTGGTCTACAATTGAAAAAGGTGACATACATTATATGCATACATTGACTGATCATTTATAACAAATAACAATTTTTTAATGACAAATATTTTTAAAAGTAAAACAGTTAACTAGTGATTTATACTTTCTATTTCTAACTAAAAGATATTTTTAGATAATTTTTATATATCATAATACTAAGTTTTTTGCATCTATTGCGCCATAATTACTCTTTTCGTAATAAAATAAGAAATGAATACTTTTCAATTTTTATATCATACTTGCTTCTTATATTACAAACTATGGATTGCTTATATTTGTTAAGGTATGTTGTGTATATAGCGATTATTATTATTATTATTAAACAAATCATGTAATGACGCCAACGATGATTACAAAATACTACGTATGTATTAAACTATTGGATTACTTTTAAAGATTTTTTTTTAATACCCGATGGATATTTTCATCCCATTAAATATATAAATAGATTTAACAACTTCAAATGGATGTGAATATGAATAATGGAAAAGTAAATGGATATTGATGTGGATATACCTTCGGCCTATCCATATCAGATCAATCAACGTCCATAGTCACGGGTCCAACTTTAACTTGTCCTTTCGTAAGTGGTTGTAGGATTTGATATATGTATGACAAGAGAAAAATTGGTTCATATAAAAGTTTAGACACGTAGGGTTCTAAGATAGGTCTTAGTTTTGTCCTTGCCTTCGTGCCGAAACTGAGGTTTGAACCTCATCTACTACCATAGACGAATCATCTGGTAATAGAAATGCTAAACGAGGTTTCAATTTAGTGTTTCCTTAGCTATTTCTTATAAGCTTAAGAGTTCGTTTGATAGGACGGAATGAAGTGTCAAATGAATGGAATAACAGGCGTAATGGAATAAATAGTGGAATGTAATGATTCATTATCATTATTAATCATGTTTGAGTTGTATGATAAGACGTAATGGAATCATGATAAAATGACTAAAATACCCCATTAATGATAAGAAGTTAATTTAATATGTTAGTTAATGGTGAAGTTTTATGTAATTTGATTCCATTACAAGATGAAATGAAAAAAAAGCAGGGTCCCCCTAAGAAATGATTTTGATGTAATGGGTCATTCCTTGTAATAAATCATTACATTCTATAAATGTAAATAAACAACATTTTTTCATTCCATCGTTATAATATTTTCCATCCCCCTTTTGATTACAACATAACAAACATTACGTAACAGATATCTTTGATTTCGAAGCGCATAGTATTCAGAAGACAAAATTCTGTACATGTCATTTTAGGATAAGCTTGATTTGGTATCATAAAAGAGAATATGTTGATAACGTTTTTTCAAGTTTCTTCACAAATAATACTATAAATTTCGCTTTTACATATGAAAACTCGTAGCAACTCCGTATTCATTAAATTTAAATTTAATGATAAAATTATTAGATGGTAATCCCTGTATGTTAAAGCCAAACTCTTAACACATCTCATGCAAGTAGATAATGTACAAAGATCCACAACACTTTGCTTATGTGCATAATGGTTGCACACATATAAGTCGTTTTGTGGTATGTGTTTAATTACACATACCTTTGACCATTAAAACCAGACTTAAATGTCTAAAAACGTACCAAAAATACATTGTATTTGTATGTTTTGCATTTGTATTATGCAGGTAACGGATATCCAAGAACAGGACAAAAATCGAAGCCAAAACGACAAAACCGAGCACGAGAACGGAAAGAGCGTAAAGAGAAGTCAAATCAAAGCCAAGTCAAAAAGTCAAAGTCAACAAAGTCAACCTCGGGATGAGGCATTGAAA
Source organism: Tanacetum coccineum (assembly GCA_026074375.1). Classification (NCBI taxonomy): domain Eukaryota; kingdom Viridiplantae; phylum Streptophyta; class Magnoliopsida; order Asterales; family Asteraceae; genus Tanacetum; species Tanacetum coccineum. The sequence continues at coordinate 21,236 of BQNB010049052.1, read as the reverse complement.
AGAGCATCAAAAACCGAACCCGAAAACCTAAATTGCCAAAAGTGGGCCCACCCGTACCCACCTAGTGGGCCCGGGTCAGCCCACTTATACTTTACAAAACCTTATAAACCTTAAACCTTAATAAAAGCCCAATCCTTTTATTTTTATACCCGGCCCAACAAGCCCATCATCACCCTTATAACCCCGTTATCCCCATTCCCTTTATAACACCCCCGTTAGTCCTTTAAGGACTAACGGTGCGAACCCATCCCAAACTCCAAGGACCAAAGATGCACCTCAAAGGACTAAGTTGCAATATACTTATATAAGTTGAGGGGCCAAGTTTGCCAATTCACCAAACTCCTCACCCTGCACCAAAATTAAAACAGGGTAACCTATTTTCCTGCTCCTACCCCCATTGTTACTATTTACTTCCCACCTCTAAAATTACATTTACACCATGGTTAAACCCACTTAAAACCCCTTCTAGAAGCCAAGAATGATGCAAGGGTTGACGTATTTAGGCTCTAACAGGTTGGCAATCCAAGGCAATCATTGGGGAATGATTGCGTGGACACATCCAAGGGTTATGATGGATTTAAAGAAGCACAAGATGATTTAAAGGGCCAAGATTGAAGCTACTTTTCCTCTCACACAATAAAACCAAGCCAAGGGTCTGGGTCCTTCTATCTGGCCTATAAATAAAGGGCTTAACCCATGTAGTGAGAATCGGTTTTAGTTTTTCTAAGTTTTTAGTCTCTTTTAATGTAATTTTTATTTAAGTTTTAAAGCTATTTGTATTTCTTTTCCTTTGTAAAAGTTTAGGTTTTTAATGAAATTTTGAGGTTTGCGTTTTTAAGATACCGTGTTTGATCATTTTATATAAGTTGTCAAGCCTTAAAAAGCTATGAAGCAACTTATAGATCTCACCTAGAAGCTTCATTAAGCTTTTGGTTTCTTGAATCAAGCCTTGGTTTACTGTTTTATCATTTTTATTAACTGTTTTAATCATAGAAATCTAAAAAAAATACCAAAAAAATGTATAAAGAAGATATCATGGAGCATGGTGTATTTTGGATGGCCATGGGTTAGTGCTTATGTGGATAAGCTATAGGATGTTTATGAACTGATTTGGGTACTTTAGTCATTCACAAAAGCTTGGACTTTTGTAAGTCTTCTTTTATCCATTTTTAGTTTATTTACTATAGAACTGCTTATTTATGCTTACTGATTGTTCTTATTTGCCTATTTATGCTTATTAATGACATTTAGACTTAAAAACACCTAGCTTATAGTTTGAAAATTAGTTGTGCAAGTTTTTCTTAAATCTGTCTTAAAGTAGCTTAAAATTTGCATAATCTTTAATATAGTTATTTTTGCTGATTTAGGTGTTATAAGTTGATCATTATGTTTGTTATAAGTTGTTAAAGATCTGGTCTTAAGAGTTTGTTCATTAAAAATCAAGGAATCAAGTTAAAATTGGCAAATATGTTTTTAAAGGAGTGTTTGGTTTAACTATGAAAAAGGGTTAAAATGGGTCATATTGAGTTATGCCTTTTGGGTTATGATAGTTTAGCTTGAAATCATCATAAGAGTTAGCTGATAAGAGTTTTTAAGCATTAAATTTCAAATTCTTAGTTTATAAAAGTTGTTATTTGAATCTGTCAAAGTTTTGATAGATTATGGTGTTCTTATTGTTTGATTTGTGATTTATAAGTTTGAATGCAAGGTTTGTGTTTGATTTAGTCTTAAAACAAGTTAGAAACCAAAGTTGTAGACTCTGCAAGTTTTGTTTAGATTTTTACCAAAACTATCAAAAACTGCTAAGTGTTGAAAAAAATTGAGAAATGGCTTTTTCATTTGCTTACTGTTGCTTATCCTGAATTTCAAACTCCCTTTTGATTGTTGATATAAGCTCTTTGAGGTCAAAGCTTAATCTGTTTGTAGGTTATTAAGTCATAAGGATTTGTTTGTTTGCTTATTTTTAAGCTCAAAAGTGTGGTTTTGTAAAGATTGCAAAAGTTGCAAAAATTTGTCTAAGTGTTGAATCAGTATGAGATAGCTTTTTAATGAAGCTTTTTAAGTGCTTATTTGAATTTCAAACTGCTTTTTCATTGTTGCTTATTGTAGCTTTTTGGCCATTCTTGTTAGTGGTATAAGTCACTAAGCCATAAGGATCCTTTTGCTAGCTTATTTTTAAGCTAGAAAAGTCCTTCTTGGCCTTTTTGCTTATCAGTTTTGGCCAAAAAGCTATTTGCTTATTTAGGTTTATCAGCTTATTGCTTTTGCTTATTCTATGTTTAGTTTAGCTTATTAGGTTAGTTTAAGCCCAATTTAGCCTATTTCTTTCAGTTTAGAGCTTATTTGAACTTATTTGCTTATTAGCCTTAAATTTCTAAGTTTTATAGCTTTTTGATTAAAATGTCATTCTAGCTTATTTTAGTTGCTTATTTTTGTTTTTAAGTGTTTTTTAGATATGCCCTTTTATCTGTCTTAGCTTATTTTAAATTTCTATTTGCTTATTAGTGCTTAAAATTGCAAACAGTTAGCATTTTAGTGATTTAGTATAACTTAGCTTATTCTGTCTCTTAACAGCTTATTTTGTGCTTATTTGTGGTTTATAAAAAAGGTGTTTTTGTAAAAAGTGCTTATTTTTTTTAGTCTTTTAAAAAGTTATAAAAAAATGGCAAAAACAAAAACATTTAGGATTAGGGGAAGTCCCAGGTGAGCAAGGCTCGAACCCGGGACCTCACCCTTATCACCAAACGTTTTTACACACCACACGCACTACCAACTCGCCCTTGGGACGTTTTCAGTTTATCTTTGCACAATTAATTCTTAATAGTAGTTTTAGCCAGTTTGGTTTATAAGCAGTTTTTAGCTTATTTCACAGCTTATTCGATAAGCTGTTTTCACCAGCTTATTTTTATTAGATTCCTTTTTGTTCAAGCTACTTTTACTAATTTTTTTCAGAATTTTTATAATTAGTTTAATATTTTTAAACATTTAATTCCCTTAAAATCGTTTTTAATTCATAAAAATTATAAAAAAGTCAAAAAAACTATAATTCTTTTTTAGAAAATTTTCTTTTAACATTTAGAACCTAAGAAAATTAGATTTGCTTTCGTAAGGTTAAAATTGCAAAATTTGTTTTTTTAAAGAACGGGATTGAATCTCGTTCATGTTTTTAGTGTTTTTAAGCTTAAATCTTTTCCGTTTTTGGTCTAGTTTTCTTTGTTCTAGCTTTTTAGTCAATTAAGACTTATAAAATCCAAAAAGATCATTTTAGGACTTAATTTTGATAATTTAGGGTTTTTAGGTCCCGTTTAGGATTTCCGTTTTGCGTTTTTAGTTAAAATTTGTCTTACCTTAATTGTTTTTAAGTTTTTGCCTTAATTTTCCCGTAGTTTTAGATTACCAATCATAATCTTGTTCCATTCAAGCATCGATTCTCAAAACGACTCTCGACTTTCAATTGCAATCCTCGTTGGGGATAACGACCCGGGAATATCATATACTACTTCCGGTTTCATTGATTTTCTTGATAATTATCCTTATTATATATTTATAATTATTTATATTATTTATATATTAAAAGGTTAGTTTCAAAATTGTCAATTTTTGGCGCCGTTGCCGGGGAGGATTGTATACGATTGTTGAGCCGTTTGACAATTTGTGTTTGAAGATCCTTCCGTGTGAAGTTATTTTGTTTATTTTCATAAAAAAAATACAAAAAGAATTTTCTTTTATTAGTATATATATAATATAAAAAATATAAAAAAATCAAAAATAAAAACATTGTCCATAAAAAGAAATAAAAATCACAAGTTGGTAAAAGAACACCATCAAAATAATACTTTCAATTGAAGTATTATTCATTAATAAGTTCCCGAACCAAAGATCAAAAACTTACCTTTTGTGGCTCTCGCGAGGTACGGTTCACCTTCGAAAGTTAAACAAACTCTAAGAGGGGTATAAGGCGGGTTGTTCCTAGGAACTACGACCCTAAAGGAGAAAGGTTTTTAATAGCTTCGCGCTTTCCTACTCCTCTGCTCCTTTGTGCGGTTTTCTCTTTGAAGAGTTACCGAGAAGAGAGTTGATTATTAGGTTTAAGTGTCTTATCTCATTGTCCGTTATTAAAATTTATTGTGAATACATTGTTGAAAAAGCAAAATTTTTTTTTTTTTTAAATTAGTATAAATTTTCTTTTTACATTTTAGTGCATGCGCACTCGTTCTCAATCTCGTAATTCTAACCGTCAACAACAACAAGTCCCACCGACTTTTGTTGAACCATTTAATCTTGTGGAACCAATTGAAAATCAAGCTCCTCCCGTAGTTACGATGGACAATAATCGTACTATGGCTTAATTGCTCAAAGCACCCATCGAGGGTTACGAGGATGCCATCGTTGTGCCCGAAATCACCGCGGACAACTTTAAGCTTAAGCACGGTTTGTTTACCCTCGTTCAAAACAAACAATTTTTTGGACATGACAAAGAAGACCCTCATGCTCACATTCGATATTTCTGATGAAATCATAGATTTTCTTACTTCAAGCCATATCTACTATGCCCTTACTGAAAATCCTATTATTTTTGTGTCCCTTATTGAACATTTTTAGGAAATTGCTGTCTTGAGCACTACTAAGGAAAGACTTCAAGCTATTTCTGCAACTATTGATGGACATGAAAAGCTCATAACTGAAGCTTCTTTGAGAAGACATTTGAAGTTAGAAGATGCAGAAGGCATTTCTTCACTCTCCAATGAAGAAATATTTGAGCAATTAGCTCATATGGGGTATGTGACTAATTCTGAAAGTCTTACATTCTTCAAAGGACATTTTTCACCCCAATGGAAGTTCTTTATCCACACAATTTTACATTGTCTGAGCTCTAAGAAGATAGCATGGGATCAATTCAGTAACAACATTGCTACAGCAATCATCTGTCTAGCTACAAGCAGGAGGTTTAACTTTTCTAAATTCATCTTTGAAGCTATGGTTAAGAACATGGATAGCCCACACAAATTCTTATTGTATCCCAGGTTTATTCAACTTATTCTTAACAAACAACAAAGGTTACTCTTGCCTCATACTAGAACCTATCCTACTCCTACTCTAACAAGTAAACTGTTTAGTAATATGAGGAGAGCCTCTAAGGGGTAATCAGGGTAGAAACACCGATTGTTTGAGAGATGTTGGTACAAGTAGCACATAATAAAGAGCAACCAACAATACCCTCAAGGATCACAACTTCGCCGATCATTATCCTCCACGAACCCACGTCCAACCATCCCTTCACTAGAACCTACCTCAAACCCACCCATTAGGCCGAGGAGACATGCTTCTAAACCCCATGATTTTACCTCTCTATTGATGTTTCACATCTGTTTACTCACATGGAAGTGATGAGGGTAGCATGCAACAACATGATTTGACGGTTTTGGTTAACAAATTGAATGACAGGATTGATGGATTGGAGAAGGACTTGCAGCAGACAAAGAAGACTTATAGTACTGCTCTCACCAAGTTAGTACTTAGAGTAAAGAAACTGGAGTACAAGCTGAAGTCTGGCAAGGCAAGGAGAAAGGCAAAGATTGTTCTTTCTGATGATGAAGAGATTGCAGAGGATTCTTCCAAACAGGGGAGGAAGATTTCTCAAATTGATGAAGATCCAACAATTTCTCTAGTACAAGATGAAGGTATTTCTTGGATTCCACAGGAAGAGGAAGTTCATGAGAAGCCCAGTGATGAAACTGAAGTAATTGTACAAGAAGAGACTCCCACTGAAATTATTGAAGAACATGGAAGTGGTGAGAAAGGTGAGATGGAGATTAGTACTGCTAGTCCTCCAAAAGTTACAAAGGTTAGTACTGCTGAAGCTCATGTGTATACAAGAAGGAGTGCCAAAGATAAAGGAAAGGCTATAATGGAAGAACCTGCTACTCCAAAGAAGGTTAAGAAAAGAACTCAAGTGCAGTTGAGTATGGATGAGGAGTTAGCTAGGAAGATGGAAGAAGAAGAAAGAGCCAGATTTAATGCAGAACAGGAAGCAAGAGCTTTGCAAGAAGAAGAAGAAGAAAGACTAAATCTGGAAGCAGCTTGGGAATTGCAAAGACAACTGGATGAAAGACAACAAGTCCCTACAGAAGCTACTCAATCTAAAGGAATTGACTGGAATGATCCAAGTGTACTAAGATATCATGCTTTGAAGAATAAACCTGTGTCAATAGCTCAAGCAAGAAGGAATATGATAACATACTTGAAGAACCAAGGAGGTTACAAGGAAAGCTACTTCAAGAGAATGAGCTATAATGACATCAGACCAATTTTTGAAAGGGTATGGGATCATGTCAATACTTTTATTCCTATAGGGTCTGAAGTTGAAAAAGGGTCTTCTAAACCAAGTAAAAGAGAAACTTCAAAGACAGTGGAAGAAGAGAAGGTTGAAAAAGAAGATGTAAAACCTGACCCAGTAATGAGTGAAAAGAAAGCTGTTGGAACAAGAAGAAAAACACTTGCAAGAAGAAGAGCAAGTGACAAACAAGTTGAAGACAACTCAAAGAGATAGAAGAAAGAAAAAGAATCTGATGATTTTGAACAAGAAAAAGAAGATTTAAGAATGTGGTTATCAGTTCTTAATGATGAAGAAGAATCTGTGACTCCAGAATTTCTCTCTGTTAGATACCCTATAGTTAATTGGGAGTATCAGCTACTTGGTCGAATGGAAATAACAGATATGGAAGTATACAAGTTAACAAGAGTAGATGAAACTGTAAGCTTTCATGGAGGTACATAGTCATTGTTCAGAAGACTTGACAGAGATGACCTTAAGGTTTTATACAAATTGGTTCAAGAAAGATTTGAAGATCATTCTCTAGAAGAAAACGAATTAATACTTCGGGGAGATTTGAGGATGATGTTTGTTCTAGATGAGCAAGATGAGATATGGAAGAACCAAGAGAGTTAGAAGGTACTAAGATGGAGATTATATGAAAACTCAGGAGTTCATTCAGTGTTTTTGATTGATACTCCTATGGAGATCAACATGCTTGTTGAGAAAAAGTACCCACTCAAAAAGGAAATATTGGAGAAGATGATAAACTTAAAGCTACAAGCTGAAGAAGAAAGCACCATGGCATTTGAGCTAATCAAGTTTACAAGATCACAGATTGAAGAGAAGCAGTAAGGTGTTTGAAAGAATCCTTAGTCATAGAAGAAGATCTAATCTAGAAGAAACTTAGGATTTGAGAGCAAATCACAAGTTTAGGGTAGGATTGTTGGGATTCTAAAGCTTCTATAAGTTAATACTGTTGGCTCAAGATTAATACTGCTAGTGAAGACTTTATGTTGTTAATGAAAAATGAAGAAATAATTCTGAGTCTTTAGACTGCTAGCTTTATTGTTAGTACTGCCAGTACAATGTTAGTACTGCCGGTAATAGTTAGTACTGTTAGTTAGTATTAGTACTGCTAGTGTATTGTATTAGTACTGCTTATGAGATATGCATGAGATAAATTAGGAATAGATATGCATTATCTCATAACGCATTTTGTAAGTCCATTAGGGTTTTCCTTGGTTTATAAAAGGAACCCTTACGGCATAGTTAGAGATATGAATTGTTAGATAGAAAAACATAATAGTTGTTAGGCAAAACATATAGTTGTTTTGTAAATTTGTGCAAATATTGAAGTAAAAGAATCTACTGTGGTTAATCTTATTGTTCAACCTTGAGTATATATACTAGATCCACGCCAGTAATATATAACATATCGTTAAGGTTTTCATCCTTAGTTGTCTTTGATTTAGCTAAGGTGACTAAAAGCTTCAAACAAGCTAAATAAACTATCTATATAGCACGGGAACAACAGAGAATACAGGTAGTTTGACGAAGCATTCATTACCGGAAAAAAAAACTAACTCATAATTAGAACCCTTAAAGGAGAAGAATAGATGCATTAAGATTGCAGGGTGTGGAGGCGATACGGTTAAAACATTCAAGCGAGGAATTAGATAAGGAGAGAGAGAGAGAAGAGAGAGAGAGAGAGAGAGAGAGAGAGAGAGAGAGAGAGAGAGAGAGAGATGGAGGCACCACCATAGGTTAGGTCGCAACCCTTCGGCCTGGTGAGGGAACTCATCGCGGGAAACATACCTCCGCTGCTAGCTTCCCATCTAAGGGAGACAGAGATGAGAAGGAGGACACTATCGCCAAGAGGGACCATAGGCGTTAGCAGGGATCCTCCAAGTAATGCTTACCCTCCGAACAACTTCTACCACCCTAACAGTGTCTACCCTCTGAACAATGTCTATCTCCCAAATAACATCTACCCTCCGAGTCATGTTTACCCTTAAAATAACTTCTACCCTACAAACAATACCTATGTTCCGAATAACGTCTACCCACCAAGTAACGTTTATCCTCCAAACAACATTTACCCTCCAAATAATGTTTACCCCCTGAACGATAATTATTTTCTGAACAATATTTATCTACCTAATAACATTCACCCTCCCAACAATGGGACTAATCCTAACTGCTCTTATCCCTCACACCAAGAGTACATGGTGCACAACCACGGTCCACCTAATCAAATACACCCCCCGGGAATGATGTACTACACTGGATGCCCTGAAGGTAGATGCAGAAACAATGAAGGAAGCCCATCCTCGCTAGTAAGGTGGATTAAAGAATTTCAACTTCTGGACGGCCTTAGAATCCCCCCACACGTGGGATATTACGATGGGAAGGGTGACCCAAATGATTTCATACACGCCTTCGAAGGGGCAACCAAGATGGAAAAATAGGTGATGCCAGTATCATGCCACATGTTCGTCTACATACTAAAGGATGCAGCAAGATTTTGGTGGAATGGCCTCCTAAAAGGAGTGGTTTTGAACTACGAAGAGTTGAAGAAGAGGTTCCAAACTTACTTCAGTCAGCAGAAAAAGCAAACAAAATCACAATAAGCTGTCAATGAGATCAAAAGAAGGGAGGGGGAATGTGTCTGAGCTTTCATTACTCGATACACAGATGAAACCATCCAGATCTTGAAACTCAACAAAAATCAAAGGATAGCAGGGTTTGTGCACAGAGTAAAAATAAAATCTCTGATCAAATTCATATCCGCGGAGCTTTCGAAAAGCTACGACGGACTCATGGAGAAAGTATACTCCTGGCTACAAGCAGAAGAGACAGCCTTCGAAGGGCGACCCGTTACATTTATGGACAATGAAGGGGGAAAAACCACAAAAAGGGAGGCCCTGGGAAGGGTCAGGGAGAAAGAATAAAGAAAGGCGAGAAAGATATAGCCCCTACAAGGAACCCAACCCAAGAATACTACAAAACCTCTCCAAAACCCCTAGAGAAATCCTAACCTCCGAAAAAGTAGTAAAAACCTTCGTAAAGCCACCCAAGATGGTATCTAAAACCAGAGACACATCCAAATATTGTAAATTACACCAATACTACAGTCACGACACTAATGCATGCAGAGAACTAAAAAGCCAGATAGAGGAGGCCGTAAGGTCAGGGAAGTTGACCCATTTAATAAAGGGAATCAGGAAGGGGAAAGCTAAGCAGGCAGACGCTCAACTCGAAGAATGGATAGCTCTGACTGTAAAAGCAAAACAAGCCACATAAGGGAAAGAATAACCTATCCTCATGATAGAGATGGTCAATAATCCTTTAAAAAGGAAAGGGCCTCTAAAAATCATGAGTATTAAAGAGATGATATTCCCGCCCATTCGCAACAGGGCTCCCTCGGTAGACCCTATCCTTATAAGTGTGCAAGTTCATGGAAGACATGTAGGGAGGGTCTTACTAGATAGAGGAGCCGCTTGTGACATAATATACAAACATTGCTTTCTAAAACTTAGAAACGAGATTAGAGAAAAAAATGAGAGACGTATACACAACACTGTCTGGATTCTCCGGTAAACAAGTCAACCTGTTAGGAGAAATCAGTCTTTTGATAACAATACGGGAAGTCCCGCATCACAGGAGTGAGCAAATCACTTTCCTAAAAGTACAATCGCAGGATGATAACGCCCAAATTATACATATTTCTATGGCATTATTTATGTATATTTGATCATTTCTCGTGAACTTTTGATACTTAATTAGCTTGAATTGCTTATAGGTTCACTTGAAGACACTACAGACCCAAGCTCAAGAATCTATACACTTTGGGAGGCGAATACAAGATTTCTATTTAAAGTTCAAGATGTGCGCCGCACTTATAACATTGTGCGCCGCACTTTCCTTTGAAGCCAAAGACCGCCGCACTTATTTGTAAGTGCGCCGCACTTTCTCACAAAGTCTGAAGAATTAAAGTCTAATAAATGCACCTGCATTAATTCCTCAAAAACAGCCACACCTATTTGTAAGTATGCCGCACTTCCAGCCAGACTTAAATAAATCCATTAAATTCTATCGCATTAACACCCAAAGTCCGCCGCACTTTTTCCTAAGTGTGCCGCACTTTGGCCCCGAAAAAAGCCTATATAAAGCCCCTTTGCCTCTCATATCTCACACAACTCTCACACACAATCCCCCATTCTTTTAGAACCATTAGAAGGGGTGTTTTTGGTGATAAAGGCCTAAGAACCTTTGATCCAAACCACCTTGATAACACAAATCATCACCACCATTAGAATCAAAGTTCTTGAAGAAGTTGGATAGTCTTGGTTGAAGTTCATCATTGTTCTTAGGTTTTGATCCATCGAAGAGGCATAGTTGTAGTGTTATTTTGAATCTATAAACGATTGTGACGGAATTGTTCATAGTTTCTGGATTTTGCTTTGAATATAATAAAGTGTTCTTGGGAAATTCTTGTGAAATCACCATAATTTGCTCTTGGAATTGGTATGAATCTTGTTACTCTTTTGAATATAATCTTTGTTGAATCCATGATGAATGTTATGTGTTTTGTTACTTTGATTATGGAGTAGTAATCTTATGTTTGTTTGGGCATAATGTGATCTTCGATATGTAGTGTTTGGATATGTGTTTATTGAAATGGTTAAACATGATTTTCTAAGTGTAAAGGCCGAAAGGATACTTATAAACTTATGTTTTATCATTCCACTTAATATATTGGCTATAATAACTTATAAAGGCCGAAAGGATTTGTTGTTATTGATCGATATAATCACTTGTTATATTTAAAGGCTGAAAGGATTTATAACTTGTGATAACTCTATTTTCTAAATTTATAAACACTATTCCAAACACATCATTATCTAAGTGATCATTGCCTAAACAAACATACTTTAATCATTTGTTTGAATCATCTTTTAATTGCTTTCGTTATAATATCCGATATATGCAAGATTTGGTTAATTTGATCCGTGACAATCTTATTAACCTTAGCACCTTAATTACAAACTGTAAAAACTTCAATTCCCGTGGAACGACCTGTACTTACCTAAAGCTATACTATACACGAACGGGTATACTTCCCGAGTGTTGTGTTTTTTTAGTAAAAATCGGTATTTCTAGTATTATAAATTTAAAGCTTGGAAAACACACATCAAGTTTTTGGCGCCGCTGCCGGGGAATTGTTTAAGTTATTATAGTTTGTTGTTTTTTTTGTGCTAATTGTTTCTTGTTAAGTTGTCTACTGTTTTGCAAATAAAAAAAATTCAAACTTGCCGTACCGTTTTCTGGCAAACGAAACCAAAAAAAATCATTTTTCTTCAGGAAGTATGCCGCACATCATATTTGTGCGTCGGTTTTCCTGAAAACCAGAAAGTACGCCGTACTTTACCCAAGTACGCCGCACTTTCTGCAAATTTTCACAAATAGAATCTTATTTCAAAAACCAAAATTAAAGCCCCCAATCTGCTAGTCTTAGGTTCTATAATCATTTGGAATTGTATTTTATCTGATTATATGCCTTGTGTATTTGTAATTATCTAGTTTATCATAATATTTGAAAAAAAAAATTCCTGAAAAGTCGGCGCACTTTTCCTAAAGTACGCCGTACCTATCCAAAAAAATCTTTTAGTTATTTATCCATATTTGCTATATATAATTAAAGCTAATATATATATATATATATATATATATATATAAAATAATATATATATATACATATATGTTAAATACATAATGTATATACATATATGTATATACATTATAGTAATATACATATTATGTATATACATAATATGTATATACATATATGTATAGACGATATTATATATGGATGAGTTCTAAGGGAAAATCATATTTTGCTGAGAAAACCTAGAAAACCTCAGAAACCAAACAATGCCCTAAAAAAACCAAACAATTCCCTAATTTTTTCAGGACAAAAAATTGGTTTTTTCTTTTTTATCAGGCAAATATGGCTCGATATAATGTCTGTAAAAAATCTCAAAAACCAAACAGAGGCCGCATAATTTTTTTAGGCTATATAAAAAGATTTTTTAAGGGCTATCCTGTTTGTTTTTTTTGGGTTTTTTACAGAGAGTAAATCGAGGCCATATTTGCCTAAAAAACAATTTTTAGCCTGAAAAAATTAGGGCATCTGTTTGGTTTTTTAGGGCATTTGTTTGGTTTTTCTGGGTTTTCTGGGTTTTCCACCGAAATTAAGTTTTCTCATGATCCCATTCTTATATATATATATATATATATATATATATATATATATATAGAAATAAAAAATTATAAAAATAATGAAAATAATTTACTTTATTTTGAATATTATCCTATTGGCCTTAATTATATATATAAAATTGTCTCTTTGCAAAATGCTTAACGTATGTATAAATCTCCTATCTTGCGGAAAACAACTTGTGAATCTAATATATAAATTAAATAAAAAAATAAAAACAAGGACTTATAAGATTAAAACTATCCAAAAAGAAGTCGTCGAGATCGAATTATTCAAATCTTCAGCTCAGCACTCCGTTAATGACTTTGTCGTTATAAATATACCTAAAGAGGATGTTGAACCCAAACATATAATTCTCGATCCTGATGATCAGCCTATGTGGGAAATTGCTAAGACTATAGCACCGACTCCTAATTCTGCCATTATTCAACTCGATGTTGATGACAACTTTGTTATCAATAGTACTCACTTGAAAATGATTTGCGAAAATAAATTCGATGGTTATATGCGGGCCGATCCGCATGACCATATCCGTGAATTCCTCGCAATCTGCGACATGTTTAAATATGGAGAAACTCAAAGTGAAGCTGTCAAGCTCTTGATATTTCCCTATTCCCCATCCGATAAAGCTAAAACCTGGTTTAACGAACTTAATGAAGAGTCTATAACATCGTGGGAACAAATGAGAAAAGCTTTTATAAACAAATTCTTTCCACCTTCGTTATTTAACCGTCTTTTACTTGAAATCAGAAATTTCTCTCAACTCGTATGTGAAAGTCTAACCGAAGCTTGGTTACGACTCAAGAGCATGCTTCGAAAATGTCATGGGCACGGTCTGACCAAAGGAGCTATTATTCAAATATTCTATCACGGTCTAGACGAACCCACTCAAGGAATCCTGGACATAACAGCTGGAGGAATCTTCCTCTACAAAAGTCCAAATCAAGCTTTTCAATTTCTTGAGGACAAAGTCCTTTTTAAACATGATTGGCCCATTAAATCTAAAAACGAACATCATCGAAAATCTGTTTCCTTCGCCGATGGAAGTGATAGTAATACTAATAATTCTCGATTTATGGAAAAATTGAAGGCTATGGATTCTCAAATTATAAGCTTAAATAAAGAATTGCAAGATATACGTAACAAATACAATGAGCTTAGAGAGGGAAACGCTTCTAAAAACCACCTGAACGATGACACTCCGATGTGTGAACGTCATGAAGTAAATTACATCCAATCTGAAGAATATCAAAACCGAAATTCTCATGATTCGTACTCTCATCAATCCTATCATGATCCTAATGATTCCGAAAAATCGCTCACAGAATTAAACAATGATGTGAGAAATGATCTCGAAGATTTCAAAAGACGTATCCGTAGCATGAGAACTGTTCATTGGAAACTCTATGACAGCGACAATCGTATAACTATCGGTGTTTTACTAAACAAAAAGTCTAAAACCGTCAACCAAGAACCTCAATCTAAAACAAATCTTGAAAAATCAATGACTAAATTCTTGGATGATCAAAGAGTTACAAATATGTTTTTCAAGAACAATGTTAACGATATGATTTTAAAAATAAAGCAAAATGAAAAGAATTTCCAAATTAAAATTAAAAAGATGGAAAGGAAAATGGATGAGTGGTCAAAATCTCAAAACGTATCTTTAGAACAAACCGAGAGGACTGACCCACCTCCTCCTCAAGCTCATACCGAGCATGTGAATGTCGTATTCACCGGGAGTGGAAAGTTTGACGATCTTCCAAAAATTCAAAAAGATCCACCACCTTCTATCATCGTTAACAATATAATCAAAAAAGATAAACCTATTAAGACATCAGAAAGGGGCTATCACGTGGTAAAAACAAAAGAATATCCATTCCCTGAGTACATACCAAAAATACCATATCCTCAACGTTTAAATGTGGATCATTCCCACTTGAACCGTATTGTCAGTATCCTGAATCAAGTTGAGTATAACAAAAAAAGACTAGTAGTAATAGTAAATAATAATAAACCAATAAAAAACCTAAAATATATATATAACAAAAAATTTGCAGTTTGATAAGATTGATGTGCATGGGCCCGTGTATTTCTCACTTGATTTCTGCATCCAAAAAGAAATTTTTCGGACTTTGTGGGTGTGTTCGCTGGAAACCCTCATGAGACTATAACTCGTCCACTCGGGACACCGAGGGGTTTAAAGGCTTGTTGCATGTGCTAAATGCAACCGTGGTGTCTACGAAAGTGCACTTTTGTATTTAATGTTTTTCTTGTAGTTATGTTTATTACGCAGATTAAATAAAACAGGTGGAACTTGGATTGGTGGTTGGCATTTTACACTTAGAGACTTATATAATTGGAGTATTATATTACATGTGGTAGAATACACATGCTTGGCGCTTCGTTTCGCGTCGTATCCTTCATAATTCAGCCAAGCACTTACGAGCCCCGGGAAGTTTCAATTTTTCGCATAATGCTCCACTTAAGTGTGGAGCAGCTCTCGCTTCTCACAAAAAAAAGAACATAATGGAATCACTCAAGGATAGCTCCAACGTAGCTATATCTCTCTATGCCCCGGAAAGTACCGTTTTCCTTTAATTTTCCCTATTTTCTATATTTATCAGTTCTTACATTGAGGGCAATGTTCAACTTAAGTGTGGAGGGGTAGCAAATAGGAAAAATTAATCATGTCCCTCCATGTTTGCCATGCAATATGGCCACATTTTTTAACTGATATTTTCTGGAAAATTTTAAAAAAATTACATATTGCTTAAAAAATGCATACGCTTAGTAAGGCAAATCCAACCGGATTTACATTTTAACTAGCAAAAAATCAACCTACTTAAATTGTAATGTTCGCCTCTAGATCTTAAGGAATTCGGGTATCCATCTTTGATACCCAAGATAATTTTTTGCCTTTAGCTTGTTCGAGTTAGGGTTGAATGCAGTCATACGTGTCTATTTCGTCGTTACGGATGTGCACGTATGGTCTTTGTCGCCTTTTCTGGAACATTGATACTGGTATAAAGTTATATAAGTGGGCCGGTAATTTAGTAGCTCTAGAACTTGTGCTTGATCATTATTTACTAGACCGCAATGAGGTTAATTTATAGACAAAATCGTATGATAAGAGGTGAAATAAATCCCTATGTTATCATGTATCTGCAGCACTCGCTTTTAGTGTTGAGATCCTCAAAGTATCCCAGGAGTTAGAAAAATATGATCGATGAAGAAGAAGTTATGTGCCAGCCGAATAAAAAAAATGAGAAAAGAGAAAAGAGAAAAGGAAAAAGAAAATAAAGTTCAAAGTATAAGGCAAAGTTCTGGCTTATGGAATCAAGTATCTGCTATTCACCCTCATCATTATCATGTTTTGCCTCTTTGAGATTTTTGTCTAGGTGCTCACGCCGCAACGGGCATATTTATGTGTCTAGTACAAGCATATGGTAGCGACCTAGATTATGTCTGTGCAATTGAGTGACTTCACAAATATAAAACCCTATCTGAGTGACTCGTTTGAATTCAAAAACAAACACTATCCCTTTGTGAGGTGCTATGTTATATGTCTATGCCTGAAAAGTTATCTAAAATGCAAACTCTTATAAAAATCTAAATTTTCTCCACGTCACGACAAATGATTTTATTTTTCGCTTCCATTGCTTGAGGAAAAGAAATAAGCTAAGTGTGGAGGGATTTGATAACGCCCAAATTACACATATTTCTATGGCGTTATTTATGTATATTTGATCATTTCTCGTGATCTTTTGGTACTTAATTAGCTTGAATTGCTTATAGGTTCACTTGAAGACACTACAGACCCAAGCTCAAGAATCTATACACTTTGGGAGGCGAATACAAGATTTCTATTTAAAGTTCAAGATGTGCGCCACACTTATAACATTGTGCGCCGCACTTTCCTTAGAAGCCAAAGACCGCCGCACTTATTTGTAAGTGCGCCGCACTTTCTCCCAAAGTCTGAAAAATTAAAGTCTAATAAATGCACATGCATTAACTCCTCAAAAACCGTCGCACTTATTTGTAAGTGCACCGCACTTCCAGCCAGACTTAAATAAATCCATTAAATGCTATCGCATTAACACCCAAAGTCCGCCGCATTTTTTCCTAAGTGCATCGCACTTTAGCCTCGAAAAAAGCCTATATAAAGCCCTTTTACCTCTCATATCTCACACAACTCTCACACACAATCCCCCATTCATTTAGAACCATTAGAAGGGGTATTTTTGGTGATAAAGGCCTGAGAACCTTTAATCCAAACCACCTTGATAACATAAATCATCACCACCGATAGAATCAAAGTTCTTAAAGAAGTTGGATAGTCTTGGTTGAAGTTCATCATTGTTCTTAGGTTTTGATCCATCAAAGAGGCATAGTTGTAGGGTTATTTTAAATCTATAAACGATTGTGACGGAATTGTTCATAGTTTCTGGATTTTGCTTTGAATATAATAAAGTGTTCTTGGGAAATTCTTGTGAAATCACCATAATTTGCTCTTGGAATTGGTATGAATCTTGTTACTGCTTTTGACGAATATACATCTTTTTTGAAAGTCCGATGATGAATTATTAATGTTTTTGTTACATTGATTCTGGAGTAGTAATCTTATTTTTTGTTTTGGGACATAATGTGATCTTCGATATGTATGTTTTGGATATGTGTTTATTAGAATGTTAAACATGATTTTCTAAGTGTAAATGGCCGAAAGGATATACTTATATAACATTATGTTTTAAAATCATTTCCACTTAATCTATTGGCTATGAATAACTTATAAAGGCCGAAAGATTTGTTGTTTATTGATCGATAAAACCAACTAGTTATATTTAAAGGCTGAAAGGATTTATAACTTGTGATAACTCTATTTTCTAAATTTATAAACACTATTCCAAACACATCATTATCCAAGTGATCATTGCCTAAACAAACATACTTTAATCATTTGTTTGAATCATCTTTTAATTGCTTTCGTTATAATATCCGATATATGCAAGATTTGGTTAATTTGATCCGTGACAATCTTATTAACCTTAGCACCTTAATTACAAACTGTGAAAACTTCAATTCCCGTGGAACGATCTGGACTTACCTAAAGCTATACTATACACGAACGGGTATACTTCCCGAGTGTTGTGTTTTTTTAGTAAAAATCGGTATTTCTAGTTATTATAAATTTAAAGCTTGGAAAACACACTTCACAGGATTAGGGATGATCCCCTCCATGATGCATTCAGCAGTTCTGTATCAGTCAGAAGCCGGACCAAGGGTCATTATGTCAGAATACCAAGATGTAAGAAGATGCGAGTTAGTAAAAAGGCTGAAGGAAACCCCCCTCGAAGCTCCGCTCCAAGTCTCCAAATGTTTTAACCCAGAGGAAAAAATCATAATCAACTCAAGATACCCAGAGCAAACGGTGAGCATTGGAAGACAACTCCCACAAAGGCCAAACAAGAGTTGATCAAGCTGCTCAAAGACAATGTCGACGTATTCGCTTGGCAGTGCTCGGACATGACAGGAATCCCCCGAACACTGAGAATAGGAGGAACCAACTTTGCCACCGAACACACATTAAACGAAAATAAGAAAGTCACACCTGTGTATCAAAAGAAAAGGAGGATGGCCCCGAAATGGGTCGCAGTTGCGTCGAAGGAAGTGGAAGAACTAAGAAAAGCAGGTTTTTTAAAAGAGACAAGATACCAAACATGGGTGGCCAACACTGTAATGGTAAAAAAGACAGACAGAGCCTGGAGAATGTGCGTTGACTTCACTGATATAAATAAAGCTTGCCCAAAAGATTGCTACTCACTACCAGAGATAAACTGGAAAGTGGACTCGCTTTCTGACTTTAAACTCAAATGTTTCTTAGACGCATACAAAGGCTATCACCAAATACAAATGGCAAGAGAGGATGAAAACAAGACAGCTTTTCATGCCCCACAAGGGGTGTACTGTTATCAAAAGATGCCTTTCGAACTAAATAATGTAGGAGCCACCTACCAAAGGTTAGTAGATAATGTCTTCGAAAGCCAGATTGGGAGAAACATGGAAGCCTATGTAGACGACATGGTAATAAAGAGCATAGACGAAGCGGACATGATGGCAAACATACGAGAAACCTTTGAAAGGCTCCAAAAGATAAACTTGAAACTCAATCCAAAAAAGTGCTCTTTTGGGATGGAAGAAGGCCAATTCCTATGGCACGTAGTGTCAAAACAAGGCATTAAAGCCAAACCAACAAAAGTCCAGGCCCTGACCAGTTTAAAAAGACCAAAAACCATCAAAGAAGTGCAGAGCCTAAACGAAAAGCTCGCAGCCCTCAACAGGTTCCTATCCAAAAGTGTAGAAAAATCTTTGCCTTTCTTCAAAACACTAAAAGGCTGTCTCGACAAGAAAGACTTCACATGGACAAGAGAAGTAGACAAAGCCTTTGAAGAAATGAAAAGATACATAGAAAAGCTACCCACCCTTGTGGCACCTAAAGCAGGAGAAAATTTGATCGTTTATTTGGCAGCCTCGAAGGAGTGAATAAGTGCAGTTTTGATGGCAGAAAGAGTGAAAGATCAAAGACCTATATATTTTGTATGCAGAGTACTACAAGGGGCCGAACTCAACTACCCGATTATGGAAAAGGTAGTCTTAGCTTTAATTCATGCCGCAAGAAGACTAAAAAGATACTTTCGAGCACACAACATAATGGTCCTAACAAACAAACCAATAAGACTCCTGTTGTCAAAGCCTGAAAAATCAGGGAGGTAGCCAGATGGGCCATAGAACTGGGAGAGCATGAAATCGAATTCAAGCTTAGAAACGCAATCAAAGCTCAAATCCTTGCAGACTTCCTGGCAGAAACTAAAGAAGAAGACGAGGAAACGGACTTTAAAGAAAAACAACAGACGAAGCAAACTACAAGATGGAAGCTATATACAGACGGAGCATCAAGCGGTGATGGCTCCGAGGCTGGCTTGATAATAGTAAGTCCAGAAGGCACGGAATTCACATACGCCTTGAAGTTCGAGTTCACAACAACCAACAACGAGGCTGAGTATGAAGCCGTCATAGCCAGGCTCTGCATTGCAAGAGAAATGAAGATAAAAGAAGTGACAGTCTTCGTAGATTCACAGCTCGCAGCCAACCAAGTTAATGGATCATACGAAGCAAAACACGACTACACTAAGCAATAACTACAAATAACAAAGGACCTGCTAAAGAATTTCCGACACTCGGAAGTTCAATATATAAGAAGAAATCAAAATAAAAAGGCTGATGCCCTAAGCAAACTTGCATCACTAACTTTCGAGCATTTGACAAAAAAAGTGTTAATGGAAAAATTGGCAAAGAAATCAATTCACGAAAAGCAAGTAGCAGGTGCAGTGGTGGAAGAAGAAAACAGTTGGATGACTCCTATCATAGAATACCTCGTTAGCGGAATTTTACCAAAATATAAGAAGTTGGCAAGAAAAGTCAGAGTAAAGGCTCCGAATTACAAAATAATTGACGGAATCCTCTACAAACGGTCTTTTCTTACTCCTTGGCTGAGATATGTAGGTCCTAAGCAGGCAAAGAAAGTGATTAGGGAAATTCACGGAGGATCTTGCGGGCTACACGCTGGTCCAAGATCACTTGTAGCCAAAATAACAACATTGGGGTATTATTGGCCATCCATGCATAGAGACTCAACATAAATTATCCAAAGTTGTGACGCATGCCAAATTCACTCACCAATCTCTAGGTTACCAAAACAAGACATGATATCCGTAACGGCAGCATGGCCCTTCATTAAATGGGGCATTGACATAGTAGGCCCTCTACGGGAGGCTCTCAGAAGGGTAAAATTTCTAACAGTAGCCGTAGACTACTTTACAAAATGGGTGGAAGCAAAACCCTTAGCAAGTGTCACGAGAGAACATGTAGAAAGGTTCGTTTGGGAACATATCGTATTCCGCTTTGGAATTCCGCAAATGATTGTCTCTGACAACAAAACACAATTCGAAGAAGGAGTATTCCCACAATTCTGCGAAAAACTCAAGATTAAGCAAGCTTTCACCTCCGTATACCACCCACAAGGTAATGGATTGACCGAAGTTATAAACAAAGAAATAGTAAAAGGAATAGAAAAAGGTTGGGTAGGACACATAAAGGATGGATTGACGAACTCCCGCATGTCCTATGGGCTCACAGAACAAGTTCGAAAAAGAGCAACGGAGAATCCCCTTTCAGCCTCACGTACGGGACGGAGGCTTTTCTACCAATAGATTTTAGCATACCCACAAAAAGAACAAGGAAAGTAGACCCAGCCCAAAATGAGAAAGACCTCAGGATTAACCTAGAAGTCTTAGAAGAAAGAAGAGATATAGCCGCAATCAGGGAAGCTGCATATAAGAAAAAGCTCGAACAATACTACAACAAAAAGGTTAGGACATCAACATACAAACCCGAAGACTACGTACTTCGACTCAACAGTGCAAGTAAAGTAGAATACACAAGAAAAATGGGACCAGCCTAGGAAGGACCTTATAAAGTACTAGAAGCTTACGGCAAGGGAGCCTATGTATTGTCAACGCTAAAAGGGAGAATAATCCCAAGGACTTGGAACAGAGTCATCCTCCAAAAATATTACATGTA
>BQNB010049051.1:16690-36778 GCA_026074375.1 Tanacetum coccineum | reverse complement strand
TCGCTAAACATTTGGATGTTGCAGGGTTACAGCAGCAGAATGGGTTAGTTAAGGAGACAAACGTGACACTCTTGGCTAAGGTATGTTGTTTTCTAATTCAGTCTGGTATGTCCAATGTTTTTTGGGCAGAGGATACAACCATGTCTACATATCTAGTGAATAGGTCACCATCATCAGCGATTAGATTTAAGACACCTGTAGATATGTTAGGGTTTTTGGTTGGCTTACTAGTATTAAGCAAGGGATGCTTGAACCGGTTAAGGTCAAGTGCATATTCCTGGGATACCATAAAGGTATAGTAGGTAATAAGCTTTGAAGGTTAGATGACGTTACTTCAAAGGTAGTGCTTTATAGGAATATAGGTTTCAATGAAAGTGGGGAATACAAGAAAACTTTCATTGGTTCTGATGTATGTACGGGTTCAGTACAGGTGTTGATCAGGTAGCTGGTTCATAGGAAGTACAAACTTAAGATTTGATATACTATCATTCAGTTCGTGATAGGGAGCAACACTTAGCATAGGAACTATTCAGCTATAGAGAAGACAGTAATAAGGCTGCTTTGCAGTTGTTTCAGTGGAGAAGATATATGCACATGAGTCATTAAATTTCAATAATACGGTTGCTTGTGAGGTGATTTCTAAGTAAAAGGCTAGATTGAAAGATGATATGGATGCTCGGTCAGATGTGTATGTGCTCAACAACAGTTGCAAGAAATGTAGTTACGACATCGATGGCTATTACTGGGAGTATACCTCAGGTATGTTCATACATCTATTTCTCTATATAGATGATATGGTTTTTCTTGCGGATGCAAGGCTGAGATCTGGGCTACCAAGGGTTTGCTGGATAAAGCAAAAGAAAATGTACTTGGTATGAAGATCATCAGGGATCAGAGTGGTAATACTCTGAGGGTGTCATAGTCCAGGTTTTACAACGGGAAGTTGGTACAGACTTTGTTAGAAGGACACTCCATACTGTCGTTAGAGGGTAGTCTATCAGGGGACTGTGATGTGGAAAAGAATGGTAAGTGGTCATGTATATATGCGGTTGGAAGTCAGGAGTATCAGGTGGTCTGCACGAGACCTGACATAGCATCTACAGATGTGGGTATGTTGGATGGGTTTGATAGTGGATTACAGACATACGTACAGGTTTTTGTGGATTTTGACTACGCCATGGGTAGATCGATCACTGTCATGGGTAGATCAATCACAGGGTACGGGTTGATGATACAAGGACGTGCAGGAAGCTAAGAAGCTATGATGCTACACATGATGGCTTTATTAACAACTGAAGCAGCATACATGACACTTACGAAGGCTGCAAAGGAGGCTATCTGGCTAAAGAGACTCGCTATAGAGTCAGGATTCGAGCTAAAGATAGTAGCGGGTATTGCTACAGGTGCATTGTCAAAGGCTATCCCTGGTTCGTGGTTCCAGCACTAGTTGAAGCTGCTGCGTATCGAAGATTTCTAATATGATACTAAGGTGGAAATTGTTATATAAATTAGTATACATATTAGATTGTTTAAGGGGTTTAGTGAAACTTTAGCCCAAGTTTAGCCCAACTAGGGAATTTATAGGTCGGTTATATATACTCTATATATACATACGATGTCTTGATTCTAGGGATACAAGTGTCGACTGTTTTCATCCTTTGTAGCAGCCAAGTTCTCTTTAAGAATTGGTTTTCTTCCCCCTCTCGTCTCTACAATAAAGAGGTGAGGGAGGGGGGGGGTAATTGTATCGTTCGTTCTTTTCATTGTTCTTAATAAACGATAGTTGAGAAAGCTACGTTGGGGTCTCGTTCTTTGTGCGTTTTACTTCTATTGTCGACATATACATATTGTGCTTGCTTGTTCGTCTTCGGGTTATCGAGTTATCCGCTCTCTAGATTTCTGGGTTGTTGTAGGTTTTACAACAAAGCTCGCTTGAAGTAGCGCCAAGTCTGCCTCTATAAGTTTTATTTTTTCTCTCAATGGTTTCGTTATTTCATCTTTCAAGCCATCCAAATCTTCCACTGTTATCTTCTTCTTCCCTGCTCTCTTAAAGATCCCTAATGCCTTCTTATTCCCAACCACATTTGATACACACAAGTTCGCCGATGTGTCAGGTCCAAAACAGTCTATGAGTTGATCTTTTCCCGCTACGTAATAAGTACCATCAACTTTCATCTCTTGTTCTTTTGCTAACTGTTCATGAAAGTCTTATAGTCGTTAGAACATAATAGACAAACCAAAATAATCAAAAGTTAATCTCTAAATTTTCAACCCGTAAATATGCTAAACGTCCATCAAATCATGTCCTTACCTTTCTAAACTCGGTTTTGCCGTTAAACTCCTTTTTCTTTTTACGAAACGCGTGCTTAGAATGAAGCAATCTCCGATGACCCATGAACACATGTTTTTTTGCAATTGGGTAACCTTATCGAATCGGTTTGATCTTCACACACAGGGCAAGCTAATTTACCTGTAATGTATCCTGAAAGATTGCCGTATGCTGGAAAATCATTTATGGTGCAAAAAATCATAGCTCTCAATCGAAAGATCTCGTTCTTCTACGCATCATACACTTCAACGCCCGACTGCCACAAAGTTTTCATGTCATCAATTAATGGAGCCAAATAAACATCAATATCATTACCAGGTTGTTTTGAACCTTGAATTAACAATGACATCATAAGTTATTTACGTTTCATGCATAACCATGGTGGAAGGTTGTAATGCATATAACAAACAGCCAAGTACTTATGACGGATGTCATTTTCCAAATGAATTTATTTCCAGAAACTAAGACCAAAACCGTTGATTTCTGATATCATTACAATAATCTTAAAAATTATTTTCAATCCTTTCTCCCTTTGAGGTGAGTCCACCTCCTGTCTTAATTTTCCATCCTTTTTTCGTTCATCATGATGCCAACGCAATAATTTGGCCTCTTTTTCATTTGAAAATAATTGTTCAAGTCTCGATATGATTGGCAAATACCACAACAATTTAGCTGGGGGGCGTTTTTTGTCACATCGTCGTTTTCATATGTTTCTTTTTTATGTTTATACCTTGATGCACCACAAGTAACACATTCGTGTAGATTTGCGTAGTCATTTCTATACAATATACAATCATTCGAACATGCATGCATTCTTTCAATTTTTAATCCTATTGGACACATTAGCTTTTTGGCTTGGTATAACGAAACATGTACTCCATTATCTTTCAGGTGTGAATCGTGTAAAAGTTCTAATAAGCGTGTGAAACTGCTATCACTCCAACCACTATCGGCTTTTATGTTTAACAACTTTAAAGTGAAATCTAGTATGGAATATTTTGTACAACCAGGATACAATTATCCTTTTTCTGATTCTTGAAACAATTTTTGTAATTTTTCTCGTTCATTGTCACCAACGCCTCGCTCCAAATTATGAAACATCTCACTCAAGTCTTCACGGTTGTTATTACTATATGAACTAGTGTCTTGATGGTCATTAGATACAGGAACAAAAGAGCTCTTATCAATTAGTAATTCATCATGTTGTGAACAACACGTATACTTATGCATAAAACCACATTTAATTAAATGCCCCTTGATTACACTCGTATTGTTAAATTTACACAAGTTTTTACAATCTTTACAACGGTAATCCTTATGTATTAAGCTCCACTAATCGCCGATTGTCTCGCATAAGTAAGAAAAGTTTGCACCACCCTTAAGCCCACCAACCATCACGCCATTTACCATATTCTAGGCAGAACGTGAAATTTATCGTACATAAATTTTTGGCGATCATCTGAATGAATCAAAATCATGTAAGTTTACATAAATAGAGCAAATTTGGTCACGGTTTGTCTCTAACCCGCTTTTTGAATACTTCGCTTCATATGCATATATGTTTTAACAAGTTGACTATTTAAAAAAATCGACATCATTTCCCTTCAACTCTCTAAGAATGTGTATAAAACGCAAACCCGAAGGAGTAAAAGAGAAATGTTGCCAATTTTTTCTTAAATAGTGAAAACGTTAAAATCATTATAAACGTCTAGATGAAGCGTAATATTCAAAAAGCAGGATTAGAAGTAACAAAAATTGGGACTTTTCAAAATTAATCTCTATTGGAATTATTTTGGAATGGGTTTAAAATCACTTTGGCATTATGACTTACAAATCTATTGAGTACTACTAATATATAAATGCTAATACACGAATTCAATTATTACATTTATATTACAAATGATTAGAAGTGTTAGTGTTATTTTATTATACAAAGTTCTTGGAAACATTAATGTTTGTAGTTGTGAGTTAATGAAGATGATTTGAGCATTAATGGTGGTAGTGTAGATGTGAAGGCTGGTTTTTGAAATTGAATGTGGTAGAGATTTGGTTAATTGAAGTGGAAATGAGAAATAGTCTCCTGTGTCCCGACAGATTTTGGTAGGAAAGTGGGGGGGGGGGGGGGGGGGGAGGGAAAAGGGGTTTTTTTGTACCTTATGAGCCGCCCGTTGTTTGTGTTTTGAATAATGCTTATTACAGATGGATGTTAAGAAAATCGTTCCAAAATGCAAACATTACGTTTGTGAAAAGAATCGTTTCCAAAACATGTTTTGGAACGTTTTTTTAGCAATTGTTCCAAATAGCAATTCTTTTGGAACGTTTCGTATATGGGTTTGTTAGAAAAGTATTTTGAGATAACGCTTTTTAAATAATCATCCTTATAGTCATGAAATTATTTTTTCTGTAGTATGTTCTGAATTGACTGAGTTCGCGTGAGGATGAGTTAAGACTTCATTAGCCTCTAAAGACTTTTCGGACTTTCATAAAAAAAACTTCTTTTACACTTTGATTTTTTATTCAATTTATTGACGAAGTCATTGGACTCTTAGTTGGCTAACTATAGTCAACAATTCGCTACAGTAGTCACGAATTGCGATCCGGTTCGTTCGATCCAAAACATGGTACAAAATCAATCCGCATCGACCGGGATTGCGAACTGGATCGGTGATTTTAGCGTTCCAGAATTTAATTGAAATCTGAATTGGAACAGTGCAATTCCGGTCTAGGATATTTTCGAATTCGCGTTCAATTATTTTTATTTGCGGATTCAGTTACATTAAGCTGATTTCTTATGATTTGTCAAGATTTCAAATATTTACTGCATTTATAAAGTGCCATATATTTATTTGTTATATTTCAGACTATATATAATTTGTGTGATTATAGTCATATTTATTCTAGTTTTAATGCACCGTGCACGCACGGTGTTTGACATTATGTTTTTGTTAAATTCATGTATGATTTTTTTTTTATTTGTTTATAAGTTATTGTTATAGAGTATTATCGAAATCTTATGAAGGAGAATTTAGATTCATATTTATATATATTATATGAGTTGAGGATTATATACTTAATTTTTTTTTCTTTTGATTTATGTTAACTAACTCGACATGTGAGCCGACTTATCTCTACAAAACTACTCTTTAGGTAGCACGAAGTCGGCCTAATGTGACTTGAGGCCAAAGGGGATTAATTTTGTCATCGTTATATTCGAACCATTGACCCTCTTTGGTTGACTGGTTATCTTACCGTGGATATGCAGTTGATATTGTATATGTTTTATGATTCTAGTTGCATTATTGATTCAGCTATACTTAAGATTAATGGTCACACTTTGTGTTAAAACATGTAAAAATTTAGCTTCGCAATCAAATTTAAAAGCATCATGTTGAGTTATCAAAATCATCAATATTTATAGAATATAAAAAACTAAAAAACTCAAATAAGTATTATGTTTCATTCATACAATATGTTTTGGTCAAACATAGATTTACATATTGTATATCTTTTGAATACATATACAAATATAAAAAGAGTTTTTACCCATTATTCCTCACCAACACTTTTTTAAGATATAAAAGTGACCTAGATTGTTGTATATGATTTATAGGCATACATTTCATGTAATGGAATAAGACTTTTTGAGAAATTTAAATGTTAATTTTAGTAAGTATTAAACCAAAAGAAAAAAAATGCAATTCTTCCAAACTATCAATGATAGCTAGAAAACCATTTTATTAATTTAGATATTTTATGTGCTTCGGTGTTTTTTATATTTGGTTGTACAACATAATTGACCGACAATGAAAAATCCATCAAAAAGTCTTCGGGTAGATTTGTGATGTGATTAGATACTGTTAAATCTTTGTTTGGATTTACGTTTGTAATATTTTAAAATATTGTTTTTTTTTAAAAGTTATAATAAACATGTAAATTTATAAATTTACACTTAACTCCATATAATTTATTTAAAATTAAAAATCACTAAATTTTTAATTAATTACCTTAACTTTTTTTCAAGTTTTTTTCTTCACAAATTTGACACATATATTTTTATGTGTTTTTTTTTCTCGTCATATTTCTCCACCACAAATTTTTAATTTTGACCAAATCGATTTAATTTTGACTTTTTGTTGACCAATCAGATCACACGATTTTGCATGCACGGGGTTTAAGCATATTGTTTTTAAAAAATATATATATAATTTTTATTTTTTCTGTTTTATAAGTTATGTATAGAGTATTATAGAAATTATATGAAGTAATAAAATTTATTAAATCCTTTTATAAATTATGTAAGTTAGATAATTAGTAATATATATTTTTTTTGATTACTCTGTTTTTTTGATTCGCTATTGGAGCCAATTAATCATAGCGAAACTACCCTTTTAGGTAGCCCGGAGTCGGCTGAAGTAAAACCTCCGAAGCCACAAGGATAATTTTTCCTCGTTATGTGTCGACTATTGTCTTCCACTTTTGAAATATGACAATGAATAAATATTTTTTCAGAAAATTCAATTGTTATAATTTTCAGTACGTATTAAACCAAATGAAAAGAAAATGTAATTTATTTCAAACCCATTAATGAATAGCTATGAAAACTCTTTTTCTTTATTATACGATGATTTATGTGCTTCGACGTTTTTCTATTCGGTTGTACAACATGATTTTATACCAATAATGAAAAATTCATAAAAAGTTTGGGTAGATTTGAGATGTGATTAAATATGTTAAATTTTGTTTGAAAGTAAAGAAGTATTTGGCGTTTGTTGTATTTTTAAAATATAAAGTTTCTAGCTGGTATAAAGTTTAAGGGGTTATTTGTTTTTTTTTTAAAGTTTTAATTTAATTTGTAAATTATAAATTTTACACTTAATCATATTTAATTTATATTAAATTTAAAATTAAACCATTAAAGTTTTTAAATAACTATTATTTTTAAGTTTATTGTTTTCGTATATTTGACACCTATATTTTTTATGTGTTTTTTATCTACTCAAAATTTCTCCATCAAATTTTTTTAATTTTGACCAAATTTAATCTTTTTTGATTTTTTTATTGACCAATCAGAATGCACGATTTTGCTTACGTGGCAAAATCAAGCCATCTGATTGGTCCAACTTTTTAATTCATAAGATTCAATTTGATAGAAAACTCCGAAATGATGTAATTCTTTTATTATATAAAAATTTGTATTTTGGATCTTGATTATGCTTTTTTAAGTTATGTTGTTGATAAGTATTGTATTATGAATGTTTAGATTTCAAAGTAATATATTAATTATTGGCTACATGGGTACCATCGTATACATTAATTGGTACATCGTACGAAGATCCCAATGAACTAAAACTACCATAGAACCGAATTTTAGGTGTTTAGGAACCTCGATCCGTACCAGAATGATCCCGTTCATTGTGACTATTTATGCTAAACGGATTGGAGTGGTTCAAAGAAAAGCCTGGCAAAAAGGGGTCATACTAGTTCTCTTCTTTGTGAAGGTTATAAGAGGCAATTAAATTTTAAAGCTCGAGAAACAAGAATTCAAAGACCAGTGTCGTATTTTGTTTCGAAGATTGAACACATTAACATCTATATATTAATTGAACGTTGCTATGTACTTTGCTCGAGTAAGTAAGCAAAGTAGAAAAGGAAAAACACTTGGAGATTGACGATGACGCACACATAATATGGAACATCGTGTGCTGATCTTAGCATTTTGGCAGATACAGCATGGTGGAGGTAGTATGGTCTTGATTCCCCTACTCATTCACGATAAAGCCATTGCAAAACCCAAGCAAGATGCGTGTCAATGTGACAATGCATCAGCCAAATCCTGTATAAGAACCCTGTTTAATTGTTCGGTGTTTTTATTTCAGATAATCCAGAATAAACATATGATATTTTAATGTTTAACTAGATCATGTATATTAATTTTTTTACCTGGATTTTCCGCTACGAATCTGATGCAGCCAGTCCTCCAACTGAAACATCGATTGTATTTCCTTTGTGGTGGATCATCAGAATTAAGTTAGCAGTATCTCGTGCGGATTAAAAATTACCAAAACCTTGGACAAACTATGTAGAATTTGGTATCCATGAAGTTGATACAGGATGATCTCTGTGTAATGATAGAAGTGTCTTGAAGAATAATCTGACACACTCGAAGCCAAATTTTAGCTAGTAAAGTTCTTGTTCCCTTAATCGGCTGCCACAACACACGTGGTACATTACCAGTGTATATCGAATTGCAAAGGATGGATACAGGGAGGAAAATCTGGTGTGTAATATTGGGAATCTTTTGTGTATTAAGCTTGAAGTATAGACACCTCGGTTTGGTAGTACATATTGTTTCATTGTTCATTCTAGCACAATCCGTGTGGTATTAGGCCCTTGGACATCTTGGTCCATGGTGTGTGTTAAAATACCCTAATCCCATTGTGAAAAATAAAATTTTCATCATTCTTAAGTAGGGTGGGTTACTTTACCAGGGCTCTTTATTTGGTTTTGAAAATGAGTGACTGTGTTTTGTGTCGTTGTAGGCAGGAAGTTGTGGTAGAATTGGTTGTGTAGTGGCAGATTTGTATTCTAAGATAGCTGTGGCGGTTGTGTTGTCAAATGGAGCATTTTGAGCAGTTGCATACGCTCTTGCAGCCATGTAGTAACGACCGGGCTGTTGGTCA
Organism: Tanacetum coccineum; assembly: GCA_026074375.1. Classification (NCBI taxonomy): domain Eukaryota; kingdom Viridiplantae; phylum Streptophyta; class Magnoliopsida; order Asterales; family Asteraceae; genus Tanacetum; species Tanacetum coccineum. The sequence goes on along the minus strand of BQNB010049051.1, from coordinate 27,769 downwards.
GCAGTTAAGGAGGACGTCCGTGGTTTGGCCGGTCCCCACCATGATGACATTGGTTGTAAATTGTTTTGTGTAATACAGAATCAAGTGGCGGAAAAACAGTGAGTTTGTGGTTACGTCGCTGAAAAGGAGTTGTTGATTGAGTGCAGCTTTGATGAACCTTTGATGAACTAGTATAGCCATGTGTTGACCGTAAGTTTCGTTGGTTCCTAGTTATTGCAAAGTTTTTTTATATTCAAAAAAACGACAAGAAAATTCATCAAAATTAATTTCTTTTTTTGGTGGACTGTAATTAGTACCTTGGCTGGAGCATCGGAAAAGATTACCAGGTTGCCCGTTAATAGTGATAGCATCTGATATGTTAGGAGCTGCACCACTGAACAATGCTTGTCGTAGCACTCTGATCACTTTTCTGTCCAAAACTTTAACCTATCTTAATAATAATAATGAACACAATCTGTTGCGTAAGTACCACTTTGTTAATATAATATAGTACTTAAAATTACTAAAAAACATAGGAAATGAAATAAATACATATTTTGTATTTGAGTATATAAATAAACATAGTAGAAATTCACACAAATGCCTAACCTGAGATCATGTAAAGGGACTCTTTACCTAAAGATTACCGGGAAATTTCGACTTTCGTGTTGGAAAGGGGTATAGAAGAACCCGACTTATGGGAGGATTAACAAGTGCACCATAGTCGTTGTCGCGTAGAAAAATGGCCTACTGAGCTTTGCCACCTCATTGTTCCCTCTTGGTATTTGTAATGGTGAACTTGTTCTGTATATCTTAACGCAGGGACGGATTGGACTTTGGGCTCACAAAACTCAGGTCCGTAGGCACAAGGGTTTCGAAGTTGGCGTAACCCAATGTCCTGTAAAAATACATTCAAAGAATTAGAGAGTATGAATCATAAATTTAATGTGTGCGACTCTCTGTTTGCCGTAATGATCTGAATTTTTGTACCAATGAATGGTGTACTTTGATTGGTGAAGCTTGTGTGATTTTTACAGGCCAAACACTTATCCCCGTTTTGTACTTCTACAGTCGGGCCTGGAAACTGCCCGTTAACATTAACGATTCTATGGTTCTTACATAGCCTATTTGCTGCTTGTTCTTGAACCTGTGGCAATATGATTATTAATTTTAGAGTTAAAGTAAATTTTGGTGTTCCTTGTGGTTTGGTGCGTTTTTAGTCTTTTGCAGTCCAAAATTCAAATATGTTTGGTTTTGGTCCTATTAAAAAATAGTTGAGTTCCACTTTTAGTCCAATTTTCCGTAAATTTGGAACTAAAAATTTTTTGGACTAAAAGTGGATCGAAAACTATGTCTTTTGGACCATAAGTGTAACGAAACTATGTCTTTTTGGACTAATAGTGGATAGTAAACCTTTGTCTTTTGGTCCATATTCACTTTAATTTTTTGTTTTTCTCCGGACAAAAAGTGAAAAAAACGAACCAAACCACAGAGGTACACCTAAAATGTTATTAAATCTTAATTTTTTTATTTCAATATAATAATAAAAAACATGCACAATCAGAAAAAACAGAAAAGAAACGCATATTCGTTAAGTGAACGTACTATGTGAAGGCTTAGTTTATGAGTTTCTGCGAACGGTAGTAAGGGCAAAGGAATGCAGAAGGTCAGTAAGAGAGCACGTGCATGATCGAACATTACGTGTGTCTTGTTCTTTTTAACTCTTGAAGGTAGTAGTGTGATTGATTGGGGTGTGACTTTAAAAGATGGATTTTAGGTGTTGGCTGTGTTTTTTATCTTGGGGTGTGGTGAGGTAGGTTACTTACATGAGTCAATGGTGAGTTAGAATGAGAGGGTACCCTTTGTGATTTTGGCTTGCAACAAACTAGGCATATTTTAAACATGAGAATGCTGGACACCTAGTGTTTTTGTATTGTAGTGATGCATTGGAACTGATTAGGTTTCAACATTCCTATGGCACAAAAGGATTCCGAGGATACAGTGTCAAAAAGGTTTGATTGGGTTAAGGTACCAGAGGTTATAATAATTCACATGTCAAGGGTAACATGTTAAATGATTTATAATGTAGTAAACAAACAACATATCTTGCCCAAAGCGGTACCAGTAGTGTTCTATCAACCCTATATTGTGAGTTTAAACTTTATCGGACTTGTTAAGTAAAATCTACATTAACAAATAATTCATACTATTTTTTGTTGGTTTATTAAAAAAATGAGTTGGGCCCTAGTGACAATGATTGATTAGTTATTTTTAAGGTATGGTTAGGATTTGGTGTATGTGGGTTGTGGAAATAGGTGATTTCCACATATGGTTGGTTCACTTGCTAGTCTTCCAACACTGATTTAACCCCCGAAAAATCTGTCTCCTCTCTTGCTATTATTTATAAAAACAAGGTCAACATCATCCTATAAAAATTGCAATAATTGAGTTGTTTTGAGATACTAAAGATGATTTGGGGTTGAAATGTATTTTAGTTCATTAGTAGTACCACATTATCCAAATCCTGCGCAAATTGTATTGACCCCTATTACCATGGGTGCTTTAATGGTGTTTATGTTGCTAATAGAGTGGGTTTTGTTTTATCGTTGATGCCAAGAGTTGGTGATATAGAATAAAAAAAAATGATTAGGCTTGGTCTAACCAAAAGAGGGTTTTGGTCAACCACTAGCTGTAACTCGAGCTCTTTGTTAATTTATGTTATTGTCGTTACGCTGGGCATTGGTAACTACATTCAAAATCTCTCTGTGTTACTGACTGTTCCCGCACCCATCATCACCCTCCCATCCCCCCCACCCCCCCCCGCTCGTGTGTCTCATAATTTCGCGCCTGTCGCGCTACTGTCAGATTTTGATTATTACAAACTACTGAACTGTTTTTGCAATTGGGACTACTATCAGTATAATACAGTTGCATTAAATGCATTGATTAATTATTGAGCTAACGTTATTAAGATGGATTAGCAGTTTTATTAAGCAATTGCATTTACAACCCCTTAAGAAGGGTATAACTTGTAATAATATGAAAGGTAAAAAAAGCTTTTTTTTACTTGACATGCTTCAATCAATTATTTCTTTACCACATTCAGATAAACAGAGCCTTGTTTGAAAACTTATAAAAAGTTCAAAAAGTGGAAAAAGTGTAAAGTAATGCAAATAACCATAACAAATTTTCTTTTACTGTGAATTTAAATGCAATTCAATTTACAACAATTGGAGACTGTGTTGCCAAAATTTCTCATACAAAATAAGGCTGAATCCAATATAAATCAAAACCTCATAAGAACAAAAAAACATGATAAAATGTACTCTATTAGTACTGTAATTCTCATTCAAAATAACCCCCTACCGTGGATCCCATCAAATTCTTTTAGCACTTATTTTGGTACTCGGTGCCTGGACACAAAAACTTATTTTTCGAATCGCAATTATTTAGATATCTCATCCACTATAGCCGTTATTTGTGACAGTTTGGCTTCTTCCGTGCAACATGCCACAGGTTTCACAGATAGATCGTGCCAAGAAATATTTATTCACCATATTAAGAAATGTCACTGTTGACACCAACTTTTCGAGAGATTTAACTACTTTTCCCGGCCCACTATCATCGATTTGTTCTCTTTGAAGAGACGATAACAAAAAGTCAACATCTGCTTCAACTGGTTTATCAACTTGTTCTTTTTTATTCCAGTTAGGTTGTAATTGATACTATTATGCCTCACCTAATAAAGCGATGTGTTTGAATCCTTGTTGACATTGGAAAGTCGACTGTTTGACTGCGTCAGGAAGACCCACCTAGCTTTCTTCTTCTTTTTTCATGATGGAAGAGGATGACCGTACACATAGAATGATATACTGATAGTTTGCCATGATAATGGACTCAGTCACTAAATGGATCCAGATAGAAAGGTTGGTTCAAGGAGAAGATTGTAACGGCTTTGTGGGAATTTTATTTTTTGCTGAAATGCATTTTTCCACGACAATGAACTTAAATAATAATTATACTTGACAATTTTGGGGAATGTGAGTTTATTTGATTCGTATAATAGCTCAGTCCGTGAGTTCAGATTTCCCCGTCTTGCGTTCATAAACCAGCATAGGTCATTACAGTCTATCAGATTCGAGGAGAAGATGAAAAGTATAAACCTTGAGATCACCCATAAAAAAATAATAGTTAAGTTGTTAAATGGGACATTTCTACCTTATTTAATTAGTTACTTTCCTAGCAGAGCTAATGGCCTACTTGTGTACCTTAAAATACAAGAACATATATTTAGGTGGATTCTTTGCACTTTTAATTTAAGTGATGGGTTTGATTTGGGGTATTATGTTTTTACCTCTAAGGTTCTTAAGGATGTTTATTGGTAGACATTTAGTGTTATATTTACGGTATTGTGTTTTTGATTGCGTGATTTACTTGTATTTTTGCTTATTTTTAGCGAAACAGTATTGTATATACCTAAGCTTGACTTCCTGCTTATTTTCAGTAAAAAAAATGCGAAAGTAATAAGCATATTTATCTTGAATTTTTAAAATAAGCAAATCCAACACCATTCAAGATTTAATTACTAATTTTCATTAATATATAATTAAATCATAACAAAAACTTAAAACCACCCACCACCCACCCCATACACACCCCCAAATTACACACACACTCTCACTCCACACTCCGACACTCCACCACTCGCACAAGCATCAACCACCCAAACCACACCCCAACTACTCCATCCGCACTTTATCTTCAATACAAATTCTCACCAACACTATTACCCTAGCCCCACACTCGCCCTAATCACAATACGTGTTACTTAACAACACTAATCCTCCTACTTCCTCTCCCATTGTGTGTATAAATACTACTCCCATCAACCACTCACCTTTACACCACCACATTTAACCCCACATAGAAATTAACGCAAAAATAAGCCTGATTGCGTTGTCTGCTAGATGTGATATCTCTATCAATTCTCCAATCGCATCATCGCGCAGACTCGAGACAAAGTAAAGCTGCTATTACTGAGAAAATAGATCGGAAAGATGATTAGTCACCTGTGGCAGATCATTCAACTCACTGCACTCTAATTCTTACTATTTTGACTTGATTACCACAACCTGAGTGACCCCGCGCACACTCGCGCCTGTTACTCCTTAAATCAAATATACATTTGTCCTCATATAGAGATATAAATTCTCCAGATCTTCGCGCTTATTCTAAAACACTCTTTTTTTTTTTTTTTATCATTTACGATCTTTTATTGCAAATGCTCGACTCACATAAGACATAATTGCCTACTAGAGCACCCCACAACTTGCAAACACCATGATCCATGGGCATTAATGTCAAACATCAAACACTTTTCACCCTGATCATTCATCCCATATACCTACCATACAACATCCATAAAACCCAACAACTTGTCCAAACCTTCATTCAACACGAAATACATGCCACACCAATGCAGAATCCGAAGGACAATTCAGGGATCCCACAACTGCAATGAACAAGGCACTTGATTTAATAGCTAAAGCATTCAAAATCAACACCATTCCAACAAACAACAACCAAAGAAGTTCATTAATTCCCTGCAATAATCAAATTGCACAACCGGATATGAACACGAGCCAAAAAATCAAAATGCAAATGGTTGATGACAATGTTGGAAATCAGGTGAGACAAAATGTTGTGCAGAATGATGGGAGAAGTTGGGGAAAAATGCTTGTTAGAATCGATTATTCAGATTGTTGCAATTATGATGGCCTTGTGTTGTTTCAGAAATTTGGCAAAAAAACCAGTATGGGAATGGAATGTTGTTACACGATAAGGAATGAGGGTAATGGTAATGGTATCAATGGTAAATCAGATAAGGTGTTACAACTGTCGAGGAGAGGGTCATTATGCCAGCAACTACATAGTAAAGCCAAGGAAACAAGATGCTGCTTATCTTCAGCAACAGCTGCAGATTACTCAAGAGGAAGAAGCAGGGATCCAAAGCACTCAAGAGGAATTTGAGTTCATGGCTGCTGCAGATGCTTATGAAGAAACTGAGAGAGTAAAAGTGAACTGCACTTCAGAGGATACATTGCAGCAAGCATCCACATCTGGAACTCCAGTTGACATTGCTCCTGTTATGGGAATCTGATGGTTAAACTGAGGTTCCAAGTTGAAAACTTGTTATGATCTATGATTTATACAATTTCGCTTACTAACGATGTGCAATTATGATGCTCCAATCTAAGCTTGATCGTATGAAAGAAAACTTGAAATCGCATTATTTAAAAGAAAAAGATTATGCTGTTCTTTGAAATAATTGGTACACAAATGTGAGAATTCAAATATGATAAAGATTTTGTATGATAAAGTTTATAATGAATGCAAACCAAAAGACCTCGACAACGGTTTGCAAGCTCAGTTGGGTGATCGCAAAAGGTAAGAGTAGTGAATACTCAATGTGCATCAAATACCCTTGACCCTTTGTCTCAGAAACCAAAAGATGAGAATGTGTCATTAGAATCTCAGGTTTTGTGTTATGCCAAAGAAAATGCTCATTTTAAGTCCACATACAAAAACCTGTTTGACTCTTTCAAAGTGAAACAGCTCAGACCAAATCAAAAATTGACTCTTTGCAAAAACAACTGTATGAGCACACAGTATGAAAATGCTCAAGCTAAGAGTTCAGTCTAATTTAATAAGGTTTCTAAAAACAAAAGGCACACTAAAATTGGTTACGAGAACGAATACTTGGTTTACCAAAGCAATCAATCTGGGAAAATCACATTTTCTTCTAATAAACCAAAACTTTATTCTGTTACTCCTTTTCCAAAATCCTCAGTTCTCCCCAAAGTTGATAAGACGAATGCTTTGCCCAAACCAAGTCACCTTCAACTCGGAACCTCCAACGGAATCTCAAAAGTTTGTGCAAACTGTTAATGTTGTGATTGACCTAGAATCTTTGAATTAATCCTTCTAATTACTATTAGGGAAGATAATATTGTAATTCCTAACAAACCCGTTAAAACAAGCGTTAGGATAAAACCAATCACTGTTTCTCAACCAAATGTTATTCATAAGCAAACAAGCGAATTCGGACCTACAACGGTTTTTCCTCTACCAGAGTAAACAACACTGCTAAGCCTAGAAGACCACATCCCAGGAGCAATTCTAATACTGATAGGGTTTCATCTAAGTCTAAGAGTAGTTGCCTCTCGAATAACGTCGAAAAAATAGAAGAAAACCACAGGAATTCCAAAATTCCTAAGAATCAGAATCACATGTCATCTGAATGTAATAACATTACGCTTGCCATTAGAAATGCTAAATCTGAAATTGTTTGTGTTATGTGTAAGCAATGTTTAGTTACTGCCAATCATGATGTCTGTGTGCCATTAATTTGTAAATGAATATGAATTCTCGTGAGATAATCAACACTGCTAATGTTCAATACATGAAAATCAAAAAGAAAATAAGGCAAAATGCCAATAATCACAAGGAGTTAGGGTCCTAAGGATAGATCTTGCTTCATCTATGCTGCAAAACCTAGACTTGTCTTAGGTGGATTCCAACTGGAAGAATTTTTGCATGTGTGAAAAATTAACTGCATCCAGTAACAACCCGAGAATAAGTCTGAAAAATCTGTGTGTGACAATGCAAGTACTTCTAATCCCTCGGAACCTTCAAGCAAAGGGTTTTCGCTTTCTTACATCTCTTTTGGGCAGGTTATCAAGGATAGGAAACATCATACTCTATCTATCCGATTGTTGTTCTCTAATCTTCTGGTCAATGGCTTGTAATCAAATGTCAGATTGCAACCCGATCTTCAAATAAAAGGAAAATGTACGTGTCAGTGCGTTTATTCCTTAAACAAACGGAAACGATGAAAAATCTTTCGGTCTTGAGCTAATTTCGAAATTCAATGTTTATTGCTCAATGTCAATGGTTATGTACCACATTAAGTCGCATAACGAGCTTATATAAAAGGGGAGTGTACGCTTCAGTGCGCTTTACCTTAAAAAGAAGAGAAATCTTCTTGTTTTCACTTCAGTAGATATGATAGTCACGACGTCAATGATAGAGTTGGAATGTCTATTCGGTCATTTGCTCGACGAATTATTCAAATGGAGAAAATCAAGTTGTTTCAAAGTCTTCCGCTGTTACTACTGCTGATGCATCCGATAAACGTCAATAACAACAAGAATTTCAACTTTATTACTTCAACATCTAGTAACAATTATCACTGTGATGGAAATCTTTGACTTGTAATATTTTTTGATCTTTCTCTTATTTTGATTATATAAATTTTTTATCAGAAAAACAAAATAAAAAAATATAAACCAACAAAAGCAAAATAATAAAATCAAAAAATTTCAAAAATACAAAAAAATAATCTTCTATGACTTATCTCTCGACAATGATAACATTTGCGCACCTAGAAATTGTTTGATTAATATTAAAAACTAAGGGTGAATAACATGAAGTTTCGAGCGAGAGTTTTAAATGCTTTCAAAACATGTCCTTTCACTTTTTCTCTACGACTTCTAAGTAAATGTCAGCTTAGGACTCGGTCTCCAAAGAAAGGAAAATGTTCATTTATGTACATTTATCCTAAACAACGGGAAGTTCATATCTTCTCGGTCTTGAGCAAAGTCATATAAACATTCAAAGTTTTGAATGCTCAAAGAGGAAGGGGACTAAGGAAACTTGATAGTTATAAGATATATCTCACGTATTTTCATGTTGAGCATAATTTTTTCAGATATTTTCAAAAAAAAAAATTTAATTCTTTCAAAAATTGTGTGCTCATCAAACTCCCACTCTACTTCTTCAATCTATTCTGTAATTGAGGTGGGGTATAATAATTGATTCATTCTGCATTTGCACTCCTGTTCTCCAAGGGGGACTTATTAGGTCTCATGTGAATTCAAGACTTAACTTGTTTTTAATTAAATAGTTCTCAAAAATTGTAAAAAGACATATGCAATTTTTGAGGGGTTGGAGAATAGTGAATAAAATGTGATCAATACGCATTAATAACGAATACAATCTTCAATCTATAAGTGCGTTCCCAAACCTCGCATGTGCAAAACACTTTCATAATATGGTGTAACCATAGTGTTGCGTCTTATAATTTTCCACAACTAGGGTGGCAAGGGTTGCTTTGTTGTGTTGAGTAGGTGTGGCAGATAAAGTGGGATATGAGTGGAATGGCTTTAGCAACCACTAGGATGGACAGGAGGGATAGTGCGAGTCCCACTACAAGAAATATGAGAACAGGTGACGGACTTTTCCCCGGCGACATATGTCGCTGGGGAATATGCACTAAACGACAAAAATAGATCCTACGTGGCACCAATTCTCGTAGAAAATTTAGTCAAAGTATTCTGCGCTTTTCCCCGGCGACATGTCGCCGAGGATAAGGTCGTTAAAATTTGACCAAATATTTCTACGTAAAACGTGGCGGGAAATTTTCCCGCTTACTTTTCCCCGGCGACATGTCGCTGGGGATTCATTTGTTTATTTTAAAAAAGATAATTAGTGTTAATTACGTTTGCTGTGACTTGGACAAACATTAAAAAGGATGTTTCCCCGGCGACATGTCGCCGGGGAAAGTATTATTAAAAAATTATAAATTTGATATATTTATCACAAATATATCAAAACTATATTTTTTACTAAAAGTTTTATTAATATATCAAAACTATATTTATTAAAAACTAGAGTTTTTAATAATTAATATTTAAAAAATATATTATTTGAAATTATTTTTTATAAAATAATTTCGCCGGGGAAAACGTTTGACTTTGTTGACTTTAATTAAACTACGTTTTTTAGATTTGTTTCCGTCCGATATTCCGTATATTTTAACAAAAAATATATATACGTTTTTAAGGTGATATCGTTATGCATAAACACATTCATATCGTTATACATAAACGCATTCATATCGTTATACATAAACACATTCATATTATAAAAGTTTAAACAAAGTCTTCACATACAATAAAAAAGCATACGAATTACATTGCAAATGACAAACTACTCCAAATTAAGTTTTTTCATTTCATTGAGAACTTCGTGAAATAGTGCAGCCGAATTAACTGTATGTTGTTTCAGATGCATATGCATTTCCATTGTTGCCTTGAGTACCCTTATCTTTCCATACAAGTGCTTGCAGTTTGAGCACTCTCTATTTCTTGAAGATCCTAGAGAATAGTTTGTAGGTGTTGAAGATCCTAGAGAATAGTTTGTAGGTGTTGAAGGTCTAGAATAATAGGTTGGAGGTGTTGAATGTCCTGCTGAGTAACTTGGAGTCGATGGAGCTCCAGGAGAACTCATCAATTCACGAAGTCGGGTCTCTTTCCATAAAAAAATCCACATCCAAAATGTTTCGGAGGCTGTTAAATAGTAAAGAAATTAATTCTTTTAACAACTAACCTGAATATTTATATATTACACAAATAAAAAACATGTGATTGTTCACCTTTGATTTTGGACATGCATAGTATAGTTTACCGTAATTCTTAGGTTTATACGATTGTCGAAGAACTACATGTCCTTCTATACACCAACACGCAAAAGTTTCATGTGGCACCATGTTCGCCATCTTTTTGTGGTTGTGATGTTAAGAGTGTGTGATATGTTTGTGGTTGTGATAGTATCTGCTTTTATGGTATAAAAGATTATTTGGCGGGGGTATTTGGCGGGAGTATTTGGCGGGAGTTTTAGTGGGAAGTATTTGGCGAGAGTATTTGGCGAGGGTATTTGGCTGGAGTATTTGGAAGGAATCTAATGTATAACCATACCATATTGACTCATCCGTTAAACATCAAATGTACAACCATAACATATCGACTCATCCACAACCATAACATATTGACTCATCCGTTGAACATCGAATGTACAACCATAACATATCAACTCATACGTTGAACCTATAATGTATAACCCTAATATATCGACTCATCCGTTGAACCTCTAATGTATAACCATAACATATCGACTCGTCCGTTGAACCTCTAATGTATAACCATACCATATCGACTCGTCCGTTGAACGTCTAATGTATAACCATACCATATCGACTCG
>BQNB010049051.1:0-15728 GCA_026074375.1 Tanacetum coccineum | reverse complement strand
GATCGAGGCGTCAAGATGTGATTAAAAAGCTACAAAAAAATTGGTGCAAAACTAGATTCGTCCTTGGATAAGTAAAATATATACAAAAAAGTGTATATAAGATGTATGCTATAAATACTCGAGAGAAGCTCCCCCTTGCTCGAGGGCTTCAAGATGAACCTTGATTGCAGTTTTACATAAATATATAATATAACATATAAGTAAATCAAAATTAAGTCCTAAAAATGCAAACGGGAAACAAATAAAACGCGACAATTTAACAAGTAAATCAAAATTAAGTCCTAAAAATGAAAACTAAATTCCTAAACCTAAATTAAGATAAAAGAAATTTTTAAGAAAAAGAAAAATATTTTTTTTGATTATTTTTGAATTTTTTTATTAACTAAAAACTATTTAAATCTAATTAAATCCTAAAAAAAATAAAAAATAGAAAATAATTGAAATTTTATTTTTTTTCTAGATAAAACAAAGTAAAAGAGAATTTTAGAAAAAGGAATTACTATTTTTGACGTTTTAGATTTTAAGATATGAATTTTCTAAAATTTAAACTAATTAAAAGCTTAAAAATAATAAAAATGCTAAAAATATAAACCATAAAAATTTTATAAAAATTATACTAAAAATAGAAAATGATAAGAAATTTTTTAAAAATAAAAGCCCTAATTTTTACTTTTTAATTAAAGTTTAATTAATCTAATTAAAAACTAAACCTAATTTATTATTTAAAATTAAAAATTAACTAAAAACTTAACTAAGGACTAACTATGCAAGGACTAAAGGACTATTAGTGAAAACAAAAGGACAAAAGGGGGATTAACAGAGTTAACTAACAAATGAGAAAGTTACAAAACCTATCCTGAGGCCTAACCCGATTACACCCTAAGTCCAATTAAGCCCAAAATAAGTTGAGTTTAAAAGTCTTATAAAGTGCTTATTATTGAAAACTTATAAAAGCAAAGTTGAAGATTAAGCTGGTGTGAATAATTTTAATAAAAGGAACTTGAGCTAAAAACCACAAATAAGCTCAAAAAGAGCTTATTAATAAGCTGTTAGCTGTAAAAAGCTCAAATTAAGCTCAATTTTCAAAACAAAAGAAGTTCTGAATAGCTAATGACTTGCTTAAACTAATTATGAAAAGAAATCTAGGCTAGAAACTCTGAAAGGCAATTGAAATTGACAAGAAAGGCAGCAAACTCAGGAATAAGACTTAAGAGCTCAAAATTAATTTAAGCTAAAAGACTCAATAAGCCAATTTAGAACTTAAGCTCTTGAAAACTACTTTACCTAGATATAAGCTAGGTAACTAAATCATAAAAACCTAACTATAAGCTAGAAATCAAAAATTAAAATCCTAAATCTTAAACCTACTGATTTTGGTCTTTTTGAGATTATTGTGGCTTTTAAAAGCAAATTAAGACTAGCAAATTAAGCTGGAAATGGAAATTAATCCCTATTCTATATTAAGCTGAGACTAATCAATATCCTACCTGAATTTTAAAGCCTAAAACCTATGTTTACCTAACTAAAAATGGAAACAAAAGTGACAACAGGCACTGATTAAGTCCTGCTAATACACTTTGCACAAGTACAAACCAAATAGTGCAGGTTACTGGCTCGCTTCTTCTCACCCCTTTTATGATACCAATAAATATAAATGCACAAAAAGGATCAGAATCCGCGAGACCAATTAAACCGGAAGTAGCATAGGGTGTCTCCGGGTCGTTATGTCCCAACGAGTGCTGGTATTATGAAAATAAGCTCAAACTTTTGAGATTTTGAAAACTAACTTTTAAAAACTATTGTACTAATGTTTAAAAAATAATTTTAAAGCTGACCCAAGCAAAATCCACAACTTAACTTGACTTTTGATGGTCAAACTCAGCTTATGCCAAACACCCCTTAAGATTCATGACAGTTTTGAAAAAGCTTTTAAGATCAAATATACTTATTAAATCCTTGACATCAGATTATAAACAGCTTTTAACTAGTTATTATACATAAAACTAACAAATGAAATTAAGCTAGAATTTAAAGGTTTCTAAGATTATGCTACACTAGTATTTTTGGGTTTCTTTAAGGTGTTTATACGAAATGAAAAACATTAGATTTAATATTAGGCTAACTAAATCAGATGAATTAAACTAGTCTAATACTCAATATTAAAGAGAAATAAGCACAAATAAGCTACTACTTTAAGAAATTAAGCAGATCTAAGTTATTAAGCAAATAAGACAATTATTTAAACTAGATTTTAAGAATTTTAAAGAGAAACTTACTTAATCCTCCAGCTTAAAAGAGGGACCATATAAGGCAGTACTCGAGCTCTCTAGCTTATAAATAAGCTAGGGGTTAAGTCCCTTGGAGATCCTTCCTTTTTGATCTCCCTTCAAAAAGCTAAATCCTTAGTTCAAGGTAAATAGGTATTTTAAAAGATGGTTTTAGAGTAAAAGTATGATTAAGGTAGGTTAAGCTCTTTCATGAGCTTATCAGATCATGAGAGCTGAATTTGAGCTTAAAAGAGCTTATTGTGTACAGACTTTTAGCTTATGAGTGAAAGAGATTAAAGACATTTAAAAACAAACACTGAATTTATTTAACTAAAAGCTTTGATTACATTATATAAAAGAGGATTACAACTGATTTAAAAAAACGAATTACAATAAGCAAAATTCTATAAGCTACTCTAGGTGAAAAAGCTAGAAAAGAAGAGATGTTTGTGTGTGTGAGCTGAGGTCCTATTTATAGCACAATAGTGAAGCTTCTAGGCCCTTGAGTCTCTGCACGCTCCTCTTAATCTCATCCCTTCAATCTTTCCAATCATTGGATCTACATTTTGAGCCGTTGGATCACTAAATGACCTCACACGGATTGCCAAGCTGGCAATCCGTTTGAGGCTCATTTGTGCTTGTTGTGTGAGTGTGTTTAGTGCAAAACCCACATCCTTGTGTGCTTTCCTTGCTCTGACGTGGCTTGATCATGAGAGTGAGCTAATAAGAGCTAGTGATTAGACTGATTTAGCCTTGCCATTTCATTGTAGACCTCTTGAATAGACATCCGTACCCTTTAATTTCAATTTGCCCCTTGATTTGACAGCTTGGTAAAAGGAGGAAGAAGGTGAATAGTGTTCGCGCCCTTTTTACTAACTGAAAAAGGTAATTCAGTTTAAACTTTGGAAAAATTGCAAAACCAGCCCCTTTCTTTTGTTTTCTCAATTGTAGTGTAAAAAGAACTTTCATAATTGGCAGGATCAGCCCCTGTGGTTTCATAGAAAGATAATGGGCTAGGTATTTGGGCTTATGGTTTTGGGCTTGGATTTATTTTATGGGTTTTGGGCTTTTAAGGTATCCGGGTAGGGTTTTTAGGGTTTAAAGGCCCAATAAGGGTTTAGGGACCATTTGTGGATTTTAAGGAAAGTTGAGGGACTGAAATGGATATTTTGAGGTTTTGTCCTTTTGTGTTTTGACTTTTGTTGACCATGGTTTGACTTTCCTTTGACTGTTTGACTGAGGATTGACTTTTTCTTTCTTTGCTTCCGGCTGTTGTACACTCTTCCGTTCTCGTGTCCGTGTTTGCTTGTTTTTGATGGTTTTCTTGTGATTTCTGATATATCCGTACCTGCACACACAGAACACAGAAACAAGTATATGTTTGCCATTTTTCACTGTGTTTTGGGTTTAATTGGGTTATTTAGGTATTAACAGTTCTGGTATTTTACATTTATCAAACACATAGTTTTGCTTTTGCTTAATTACTTGTAAAAGCATGTAAAAACTCCTAGGAAAAGGTTTAAAGATACAAAACACATGTAATCAGAGTTCTAAAGTTGACAAGAGAGACTGGAATGGTTTAATGTCAAAAGCTGGGTTTGGGATATGGGTTTACTAGAAAGGCATGTTTTGTATGTGGCAGTTTTGGCCATCTTATTAGGTGATTATGATTCATTAGAAAAGATGGCCTAAAAAGGTTGATATTGAATCAAAAAGAAGAGTAAGGAGTACTGAAAAAAAATGGTCAAGGGGAGAATAGACCAGTATGGAACAATGTGCAAAATATTGAATCACCAAAACAAGTTTGTTCCAACAGCAGTACTAATTAGAACTGGCAGATTTCCAGTTAATACTGCTAGACATAATTTTAACAGTCAAGCAGTATCAACTAGTGCTGCCAGGAAAGCTAATGTTCTTCGACCCATTGTGAATGATGTTAGACCAAGACCTATTTTTAACAAAAACTCATTTCGCCAATTAGAAGGCCTTTTATAGAAACAACAGCACCAAAAACTGACTTTTCAAATCAAAAAGTTAATACTGCTAGGGACAAAGCAGTTAGTGCTGTTGGGGGCATAAGGGAAACTGCTGTTAAGACCTCAGCAGGTTGTAATTGGAGATCCAAAAGGCATTATTAGAATAAATTCTCACAATACAATGGTGGATCAAACTCTAGAAAATGTGTTAATCTTTTGAAGATCTACTTGCAGACCAAGTCATAGATGGCTTGGGTCCCTAAGAGGAAACTAATTTCTCTTCTTTAATGTGCAGGATGATCCATAACAGACTTTAAAGGGAAAAGGCAAAGGTGTTTTAGAAGAACCTGAGCCTGCAAAGAAGATGCTAGAAGTGATTTTAATGCTGACTTAGTTGCTTAGCAGTTCGCATATGTTGCCAGACAGTTGGAAGTAGAGTTGCAAGCAGAGGTAGAAAGGGAAAGACAGAGAGAAGAACAAGCATCTATGGATTACATTGAAAACTTGTATGATGAAGTTCAAGTAAGAATAGATGTTGATCATGAACTAGCAGTTAGATTAACTCATGAAGAACAAGAGAAGTACACTATGGATAAAATAGCAAAGCTATTAGCAGAATTCTTTGAAAGAAGAAAGAAGCAACTAGCAGAAGAAAGAGCTGCTGCTATCAGGAACAAACCTCTAATAAGAACTCAACTGAGAAGTCTGATGATGACCTACCTTAAGCATACAGGTAGATTTAAACACAGTCAGTTGAACAAAAAAAAAAAGAACAAAAAAAAAAAAAAAAAAAAAAAAAAAAAAAAAAAAAAAAAAAAAAAAAAAAAATAAAAAACTAATAACAAATAAAAAAGAAAAAAAAAAAAAAAAAAAAAAAAAAAAAAAAAACAAAAAAAAAAAAAGGACTCTTGAAGAGATTCAGGCCCTATACATCAAGGAACAAGAAAGAGCTGCAAACTTTGTGCCTATTGGGTCTAAGGAGGATGAAAGATTGATTCAGAAGATGAATAATAAGGAATCTGGTGTACATGTGGAGAAGGTTCTTGAAGAACCTGACAGTACTAAGGTGGAAGTTAAGCAAGAAGCAGCTGAGCAGGGTACCAGGAAAACACCTGGTAAAGTATTAAAGATGAAAGCAAGAAAGAAGAGAAAAGGAGGTCCAAGAATGAAAAGACAGTCTAAGAGAAAGAAGACAGATTCTGACCTTGAAGAAGAAGAGCATCTAAAGACTTTTCTGAAGATAGTTCCAGATGAAGAAGGCATAATAGATTTTGAAGTCCTGGAGAAGAGATTTCCAATCATTAACTGGGAATCAAAATTCTATCATTTTGACAGACATGGAGCAGAGTGCATCTACTACAGGATCTTTAGATCTGATGGAAGTTCTAGATGGATTAAAACCTTTTCTGAGATGTGACAAAGGGTTTGATGACTGATCTTGTAGAGTTATATAATGTGGTGATGCAAAGGTTTGAAACAACTACACCAGAAGGTGTAGATCTAGTTCTTTGGGGAGATTTAAGGACAATGTTTAAGGCAAATGCAGAAGATGAACTCTGGCAGAATCAAGAAGGATGGAATCTTAAGAGCTGGGATTTCTATGAAAATTGTGGGGTTCATACTTTGACACTGGAAGATGGTACTGAGATTCATATGCTTGCAGAGAGGAGATACCCACTCACAAAGGAAACACTTTTGAGGGATGATGTCTTTGAAGTTGATGCTGAGACTGGCAAGAGACTGTGTTATGATCTTGCTTAGAATTATTCAAAGCAGATTTGTAAAGTGGAAGCCATAATGGTGGAGAGAGGGATCTTTATGTGTTGGTTTCATCACCATACACAAATGGTGATCAGTTCGACCATGTACTACGAAATCAAGAACTGGTAGTCGAGAGCAAAACGGCTTCTAGTAAGACTTTTAAATCCGTTAATGGCTGATAGTTTGCAAAAACTATATGCGTTCTAACTCACCATGCTTCTAGTAAAGAGTGTGTCTAGTCCAAGCAACGGCTCGTAGTAAAGACTTCTTAAATCGTTGATGGCTGATAGTTTGCCTTAAAACTATATGGTTATTAATTACATCATGTTGTTGCCATTGAAGCATTGCTATTTCGAGCAAATGCTACGGTAAAGAAATATCAAATCCGTTTATGGCTGACAGTTTGCCAAAAACTGCAAGGCCAACTTAGTTGGTGTTGCTGAGTTGCTGAGATGCTGTGATGATGACAAAGACTAGAAGCTAAAGAATTTCAAGATTACAAAGTAACAAAAGAGCTCAAGTTCATCAAAGAGAAGATTAAAGAGTAGCAGTGTGTTTGGATACATCCTCTAGGTGTTCAAGAAGCTCAAACTGAAGAAACATGAAGGTTAACAAGTAAACATCATGTTTAGGGGAGGATTGTTAGGAATTATGTTTTCCTGAGTTAGTACTGTTAGTGTTAGTTAGTTAGTACTGCTAGTACATCTGTTAGTACTGGTAGTAGAGTTAGTACTGTTAGTAGTAAGTTAGTACTGCTAGCATATATAGATAGTACTGCTTAAGTGATATGCATGAGATATATTAGGAATAGATATGCATGATCACTTAACGCGTTTTGTAAGCCCATTAGGGTTTCCTTGATGTATAAAAGGAACCCTACGGCACTAGTTAGATATAAGAGTTTTCACAAATATTCATAGTTAGTAATCTGTAACCTAGCAGATTAATAGTAATCAAAAGTTCTGTTTTATTCATTGTTCTTCTTAGCAATATAAGTTAGTTTCCGATAATCCAATTTACGTTTCATAGTCTTTGTTTCTACTTGTAGTTGTTTGGATCTATCCAGATTAGCTACCACCCTTAACAGGCTAGAAAGATTTTATCAGACTGGAATCTACAACTGTATCCTCTGCTTGTGCAGACTTTCCAGTAGATTTTGGCTGCGATTTTGTAGTGCCTTTGGAGGTTCCAGTTGACTTGGCCTTCTTTGATTGTTTAATATCTTTGCTTGTATTCCTTCTCTTCAACCCTTAGTCTGGTCCAGCGGGAGGGTCTTCATCTCTATCAGCATCATCGGGCTTCCTTTTCTTTTGAATGTCAGCAACACCTTTATCCATGGCATCTTCATCAGCAAGTATAGACTCCATAAGAGCATGATTAGAGCCCTTGTGCTTGGGTTTTTCTTTAGGATGCTGTTGAATGTCTTGGATGCGATCATGGTCTCGAACAAAGCGCATTTCTGATCAAATTATTTAAGATAAGCCTTAGCAGATGATTTGATAGAGTACTAAGACTCTAGCTGTTTGCATGCTTGTTCTATCTTGACCTTTGGATATCTCTTAAACTTTTTTGAGGTTTCGTGACTATGCGTTTTTCTAAACGTATCAAACAAATAACTCAAATATATATATAATTGTATATAATATAATCTATAACTATCGTAAGCAAAGTTATCTTTCAAATTACTCTTAGGAAAGATTAATATGTAATCCAAACACGGGTATCGTCTCCTCGGTGAGAGGTGAATGGAAATTCACGTTAATGTCGGGAATCAAGCTTGATTGTCATAAATAATTCAAATTTTAACCCTACAAACTCAAATTTAATTTCTAAAAATTCTAAATGACTAAAAATAATTTTCAGAAAAAGAATTATATTTTTTTGATTTTTATTTTATTTATTATGAATTAAAAAACGGATGTAATCTAAATATAATCCATTAAAATGAGTAAACAAATTATAAAAAATCCAGAAAAATTATAGAAAGTAACTCTAATCTATTTACTAATGGCAAGGAAAAATAAAACTAGAAAATAAGCTAAACTGGATAAGCAGTTAAAATGCAATAAGCAATTAAGCAAAAAATGATAAAAAGAGTATAAATAAACTGGCCCAAGGATCTAACAGAAAAGACCCAAGGGCGCAGTGGTTGTGTGTGGTGTGTTAAAAGTGTTGGGGGTTAAGGTAGAGGTCCCGGGTTCGAGCTTGGGACTTCCCTATACTCCAGCATTTTATTTTGAAACTTTTTTTTGAAAAGAAACTTAAAAAGCAAAGAATATATCAACTTTAATACAAGGGACTTTTTGACAAAAACTGTAAAATAACTTGAAAAAGCTTATCTAAGATAACTGTTTAACTGAAAAACTATGCCAGCTCAAGCTAAATCTGGTTTGGGTTTTTATATATAAAATAAAGCTGAAAGAAATTTCAAATAAGCTACAACAGATATCAAGCTATTCCTAATAAGCAACAAGGAATAAAGATAAGCAACAAAATAAGCTAGAAAACTATTAAAATACTTAATGACAGAGGGCATTTAAATAGGCATTATAGGGACTAAACACTACTCTCTTAAAACTAGTTTAACAGGACAAATAAGCGTAGACTAAGATGATATGCTAAGATCAGACATGGACCCTATAACCTAATAACAATAATAAGCAAGAAATTTAAGCAAAGCATTTAAGGAAATGAGCTATAAAAGGGATGGTAAAAAAAGTCCGTATGAGCTGATTAAGATCAACATAATCTGATTATTGTTTTTGGCTTTTTGAAATGAAAAGACAGATTCATAACTTACTTCTAAGACTCAATTAGCACTTTAGAAAACAAATAAGCTGGAAACAGTTTAAGCCCTAGACCTAATGACTTAAAATAAGCAACTAAAACTCAGATTTGCATAAAAGCTTATAGGCTTATTATTCTAAACTGTTTAAGCTTTAAAACCTTAAGTAAGCTACCACTAAACTCAAAAAAAACTTATCTAGACATATAAATGCTACTTATAAGCTATTTAAATCAGTAAATAAAGCATTAGCAACAAACTAAAAAGCAAGAACAACAAATAAGCAGATTTCATGTTTTTTTTTGATTTTTTTGAAGTTTGAAAATACCCAATTGCAGCCCTAATATTAAGCTAGTAAAAGCTAAATTGAAAACTCGAAAACTAAAAACAGATGAAGATTACTATCTAATGAGCTTTGAACTATCAAAATCAGACCATAAAACAAACTTAATCTAATCTAATTTGGCTGTTGAAAATGAGACTTTTTAAAAACTTTGAAAATCTACTTGAAAACTTGGACATAATTGACTTAACCTAAATTTAAATGGCAAAATGCACTACTCTATTAAATCCTCTCTATCTCACTACATTATTAGACTATAAACAATATGCATAACAACACCTAATGCACTAATCAAAACATTAATCAAACAATTCAGAATATATTAAACTCGATTATACCACATTTTCAAACTCTCGGTCTCGCTCTCTTAATATACCATAAACTTCGAATTCTCTGCTCAGACATTTAAAAAACTAATTTAACACTAACTTATAGACTAAACTTTAGCTCGTTGTATAATTGTTTCTATGGACAATAAGAAAACTGGAAGCTATATAACCTTTCGCACGGTTCAGCTGCTGCTTATGCACAAACCTCTTACATCCATTTCCCTATACTATTCTCTAGTTTTCCCCACATTTATAAGCTACTCCAACTCGCGCCCATCCTCCTCAGAACTCATGAATTTCCAAAAACAAATTTAGAAATATGACATAAAGGACAACTTCAGCCATTTTCCCTAGGGATTAAGCTACTAAAAAAACTAACCGCTACGCGATCCACTCCTTAACTATAAATTAACATACAATTTGGAAGCAGACCCTTACTCATGAATCATTCACAGATAATACCATAATCTAAGCCATAACTCTAACTTATTAAGCAAACAATAGGAAGAATAAGCCACGATAAGCAACATAAATAAGCAGATAAGCAGAAATAAGCAAAACAGACATTTAAGCTTAAGAAAAGAAAAGGAAGAGTGTACCTTAATCCTTTGCTCTAAACAAGGATTGAAATGCTCTAAGAGCTAATCAACTAGCTCTAGCTTATCAAAGATAAGCTGGTAAGAAAGCCATAAGCCCATCCATGTTTGGCTTATCATCCACTAATTAAAGCAATCCATTAAGCATAGGTATTTAAGTACTTTCTATGAAGCTGAATTAACTAAGCTTTATAAAACTGATTAAGTGCTAGTAAAAGAGCTTATGTAACTTCTGATTTCATTGATTAAGCTAAATGACATATAAGCAAAAACAGACTTTATAAAAACAGGATTTAAGAAAACTTAAATATTATTAAAACTTGAAAGATTACATTGCTTTAAAAGAAAATTACATCCTGCACATTTGAAAGACTTATAAGCAGGAAAATAATGGCTTAAATATTCCAACTCACTATATACTCCACTCATCCTAATCATACTCCCTAGATGATCTAATCTCCTGTGTAATTGGCCTTCTATTTATAGTGTTCCCGGAAGATATTTCTCAGTGTGAGGAGCCGTCCCATCCCTTTAATCTCGTCCATCCAAATCAAACCGCCTCAAATTCTTTCATCTTGGCCCTTGATCTTGATACACGTCCCATCAACCAATGATATCTCTTGGGATCGCCAACGTGGCTAAGTTGGATGTCAAAGATGTCAGTGAGCTTCTAGAAGCAATGGAGAACGAGTGTGGATTGGATGAATCATATTTACCCTGAGCGTGTTGTGGTGAAAGTGAAATGGGAGGGAAGAGGTGAATGAAAAGAGTATACAGTAACATGATTTTGAGTTTAACCCTTGTGTTATACCTTGACTGGGCCCAGGTAATGAACTTGGCCCAGGAATGTCGTATTGGGCCAGGAATGGGGGGATTGTACTGGATTAAGATGATTTGGACTGTTTATTTAAATGGGTTTAAGTTAAAGGTTTATAATTATTAACTCTAAATGGGCTGACATGGCCATTAAATGGGTACGCCTTCGGCTTCGATTTTTCGCGCTCATTTCATTCCCGTGCTCGGTTTTGTCCGTTTTGCTTTGTTTTTCGTCCTTTGTGCAATATCCGTTACCTTGCCAAGGACAAATTCACAATACAAACGAACTCTAATGCACATTGATCTCTGTATTTATTGGTCATTATTGGTCTTTTTAGATCGTTTTATTAGGTAAAAGGTATGTGTATTTAAGCACTACTATGTTGTCAAGTAGAAATGCCCCTAATCGTAGTAGAACATAATAAGCATAACTTATATGATGCCATCGTGTACGCTCCTGTCATACTCTGCAGATTTAAGAAAATAATCCTCTCATCCCCCCTCCCACAATCCATCAACTTAAATAAGAATAGTACTCAAAAAACATAAAGTTTCAAGATCCTCACAACCCCTCTTTTAAAGACTCCATACCCATCAGTACTCTCGATAACCAAAGAGTGAGCTAAAAGCAGCCTATCATTAAGGAAGAGAAAAATAAACTCTATACCACGAAAAAAAAAAACCTAACAACCACTACATACTATAGACTTTCTACGCCAAAAAATACGAACCACTCCAGAGCCTTTGCCTGTACCCCTCAAAACCCTATTTGACTGACAATTTTATTTAATTAATACCGCAAGTAGACCTACTATCCAACACTACTGCATCCTTATTAAACAGACTACAAGCTGTACAATCCACACACCGCGCTCTCACTCACATACCCACGTATAAACCTCCAAACCCTTCATTTACGTCCAATACTGTTCGTATAGCCTCACAAGATTACTAAACCCCGCAGCCAACTCATCATAAACTATACAATAGCACTCACATGAACTCTATACCAATAAGACTGTAAAAACTCAAAAGTAAACACCAAGAAATACTGCTACACCATAAGAATAAAATAAAAAAAAATGTTGAACTAAAACCCCCACTCGCCGTCAACCCCCATCGTCACTCACTCCAAGTTCACCCACAGACCCCTAATTCTAATCAAAGTGGAGCAGCCGCCATAGCATACACCCCAGATAGACCTGAGCATCTCCCCCCCCCTAGAATTGTCTCTCTTCGAGATTACTCTCACTTATCTTAAAAACCATAAACTATGTGATATGTAAATCGCTATCGTATTCATGTTAGTAGATACTATTATCTGTGTACACCTACTTCTACAGCGCTACACTCTATATCTATAGCTATGACAATCAAGAAAACCCCCACCCTGCGACTCCTCAACGACTCCTCCACACCTATATTAAGTATTTGAATGTAATAGATATAATCTAACGCCTATGACGAGATAGCGATACCCATGCAAGTCGTAGACTTATATAAATACGTTGTCCAATCTATTGTAAGAGTGTGCTATTATACATTTTCACTTGATTTATATCGCGCCTGCATATATATGTCATCTTTTATGTACGTAGCATCGTCGCTAAGATTCGCAGACATCGCTCAACGTAATTCGTAACCACCTTATCCTCTTATTTACTTATAATTGACTATTGTCATCCCTCACGGCTCATACTAACTCTCAATGTGAAAACAGAATCCATAGATCACAGATGTAGACAACATAACTGAGCACAAACACTTATCCATCACTGGTAAAATTAGCCTGACCTACATCCACAAAGTTCAAATAAATCCTCGCCAAATTTTATTGTGTTGTTATACCATTACAACGACCCTTATATTTCTGTGCCCACTCTGATTGCGTGATAGATAATTCGCGCCTTGACCTTGCATCTCTAACCCTGTATCAAGGCTCAAACCAATTGACAATGTCCAAATAAACTCCGTCGCCCCCCGCATAACCCCCCCCCCGCTCCACTGTGAGATCCGTCCACCCACCGACATGTCGCCCCCATCGCACTCACAACTAACTCTCCTCACTGTGCACCTCCCTCCCAGCTAGTTATATTCTAAATCAACAAAAAACCTAGAGAAACCGTTCCCATACTCTCAGAAAATCTCTAAAGTCTAAAGCCTCCTCTCCCATTAATGCTCATCCAACCTACAATACCCCATGACCGCCAATAACTCATCCGAATGCTAACAAAAATGACTATCAATCAGAAAACACCCTCCTAAAAGAAACCCATGCGCTCCAAAGACGTTAAAATAACCCCATCCTCATTACTTTAATCTCTAGCCCCACCTTAAGTAATTCATATGTGCATATATTTCATTACCTCACACCAACACCTCCCTCTCTGTGTAAAATCTCAAGAATGACTCTATCACATCATCCAATATCGGCTTGTGAATCCGAAAACACAGACCCACTCAACAGCCGCAACTGCCTCCTCACGTATCCCGGTTCATCACCTACTAAAGAATACACCTAACTCATACCGCCCACGTTTTACTCATTTCACGTCAGATAATAGTCCGTTAGCCTTCTTATAGTTATATTTATTACATCCAAAAAATCAAACCTACGCGACTTTTAAACCATCCCCCCCAGCTAAATCACACAAATGAACAGAATCACCAACCCACCTTAAACTTTCCACAATAAGACAATTCTACCTAGAACTAAACCCGTAACACTACTAATTTGTCAATCCCAGTATTGTGTTTCCATCAACCTTACAACCGACCCCCGACCCCATTAAACAGTGACATGAACGTCCTTAACCAGACATATGGTAAGACCCGACGCTCTACGGGTGTTGTATCCGCCATAGTGCACGGTGCTGAGAGAACGAGATATAAGGAGAAGCCGTTGAATATTGAGACGAGCGTGGAACACGACGCAGGCCTTTGGACGATAACTCTTATAATTGACGATACGTTGTGTATTAAGGGACCCAGAAGACTGTCTCAGTCTCCGGTTTTTGTAGCACAAACTAGCATGACCACAACACAACTCCCCACAAAACACTTTGCCCCAATGGTGTCACCCATCGTAATTTCAACCAGGAATATGGGGTCGTACTACCACCTGAAAAAAGCACAAGAACCCAGCTTTCCACGCACAATCGGGCCCCACCAACATCGTCCCCCAACTCCATCGACGAGCGATCCTCCCCCTTACTCCCCGAGCCCTCTCCTACGGCCGGCATCCCAGGACACCGCGATCTTTTCTTTCTCCTTCACCCCCCCCCCCCCCAGGTCCCCCGGCCACTCCATTCTCCTTCCCTTAAACTCCAAGACGTCCCCGCAATCAAATAAACCCACCACCCCAATAAACAACAAAAAAAAAAAAAAAAAAAAAACAAAAAAAAAAAAAAAAAACAAAAAAAAAAAAAAAAAAAAAAAAAAAAAACCTCAGGGTTAAACCTTCCCCCCTCCTATTCTATTTCAATAATTATTTAATGTTTATTAAACCTAGATGGATGGCGAGCAAAATAAGTTAAGTCACATCAACCTCTATGAGCCTTTAAAGTGATTCCCAACTACTCTTTGTTTAGCACTAATTATATAAACTTTTTCATCCTTTCGTTCTTCGCAAATTTAAAAAATCTTAGATAAATAAGATCCCGCGAATATGCTATAGTCTAATAAAACAGCTTTTGCTTATTTAAAGTCTATCATGGTAACTTGAAACTCTTGGGGCTTTTACAAGCTAGATTTCGCGGTTTTTAAAGCCTTCTTGTATCAAAAAGGACTAGCAAAAGCTTTAAATTATTAGATGTTAAGGGGCAAGCTAGAGCGCATCCTGATCGATCAAGTCAAAATATTTATTCCTTATAAGGACAAAAGCATCATGTCAAACACACTTATTCTGTTTTTGAAATTTTTTTAATGTTGCAATTTTTTGCTATTTTTGGTGGGGAAAACGGGGTTAGTGTAAGACAACGCAAATGCAAGTAAGATCAAATCGAAGGATCCCCCCCCATACTAGAACTACACATTGTCCTCAATGTGAGAATGTCACCCCAGCAAGCTTTGTGACCCTAGTATTGACCTCTCCCATGGTCATAGGTGCTATCTCAGGAACTGCCTCTGCCGGATCTACCTAAGTATCCCTAATACCGTACCCGACATCCCTAATTCCCTGTCGCCTCTCTTTAGCATCTACCGTGTTGACAAACCCATAATCTATCCCCCGGCCTCTAGTAGGTATAGCAGTAGAACTCTCTCCAATCTCATATCGGGAGCCTAGAGTGGACAAACACAACCTCTTGCGAGGTGGCTGCTTGATCGACCCAAATACGTATATATATAATATATAGTATAGTAGGATATAATCAATAATAATATAGTATAGTATTTCCGTCGGGTTCTAGATAAACGCTTTTAACCAAAGCAATTATCAAAAACCTTCTGAGTCGTTTCCTCAGCGAGAGGTGAATGGAAATTCAAGGGAATGTTGGGAAACGAGCTTGATTATCATTTAAGTTTTTGGTTTTTTGGTTTTTAAACTAAGTTTATACTAAAAATTAAACTAATATTAATTCTAAAATTAAAAACTATAAGATTAATACTAAAAATTGATCTAAAAGATATAAATGACAAATATGATTGCTAAGTGACGTGAAATGTTCATTAAGTGCGGGCTTAGGTTTAACGAATTAAAATCCTTAGAAAATAAGTTTTAAGAAATTAAATGACAAGTAAAGTAAAATGCTTTTTAAAAATAAATGAAAAGTATTTAAATTGCATTAAAAGTAAATGACGGTATGTAAATTGGAAAATTCTAATGACTGTTAATTTTTTAAACCTTTTTAAAACC
>BQNB010049050.1:13124-42235 GCA_026074375.1 Tanacetum coccineum | reverse complement strand
CATCACATTCAGACAATGGTGTTTCATCTTTCAAATTAAATTCATCGATATGTTGAGGACTTAAAGTGGGTTCAGTTAAGAAATCTAATTTAGATTTTTGAGCATCATTGTAAACAATGGCTAGAAATTCTTTCTCAAAATCTTTAAAGTACTCTAAATCATCAAAATAACTGACCGTAGACTCGGGCGATGGAAACGAAGGTTTTGATGACAAGTAAAGCAATAAACACACACAAGAAGACAAGCAAACGATAGAGGAACGATCAATAACTATTGTAAGGAAAACGTATCAACCATGATAATCCGATAAAATGCAAGTTTGTTTATTTAGTGCAATGATTGTCTTATCTCGAAGGGGCATATCATTCCTAGACTTAGGAGGTGCTTCTTCCTAAGACCTAGACACGCTAATCCTGTCACAATTGGACGCATCCGCATAAAGCAAGCATTTATTGATTATAATCTATCTTAGGATCTAAGTAATGGTGCTCTTACTAAACCCTAGCTCATCGAGACTTTACCCACTTACTACTTAACGGCAATTTATATACTAGTAGTCCATTGTCCGAGTCCTTACCAATGGAATAAGAACGTACTCGTTGATACCAAGGTCACCTTATGGCTCAACTAAGCTCACTAATCTAAAGGCAAGGATAGGTCTATATTTGTGATCCTATGATTCTAGATATATAAATTGCAATATGGAGAGCTATCCCGGACTCTTAGCCTACACCCAAACAACACCGAAGTTGCAGCGCATTAAATATGTATGACTAGACCCATTTGAATGATAGGTCGCATACTTAAGCACGTAAACGAATATAAATTGATAAACATAAACAACAATCAAAGATTAATTAAGCAATCAAGATAAACAAACCAAACATTAGATCTTCATAAACATGGCTGATACCTCATTGTAAAAATACACACGGTTTGATATATGAACGATTAAAATAAAGAAACCTTAATCGAACGCGTATTCGGTTGCGCGAAGATTACAAGAGTTTTTCTATGATCTTGAGGCTCTTTTCTGACCTTCTAGGCTCCTTTATTCGTCTCTTGGTCGACTTGGTGGTTTAGGGATTCACTTGCATACCTAAAACTGAGTTTAGGATCGTCTATTTATAGAGTCTGGAAACTCGTCGATACGTCGTATCGAGCAATGTGGGATACGGCGTATTGGGGATTTCTTAGAGTAAGGACCACGTTTGATATCTTCCAGAATATTTTATTACTATATTATGAATACGGCGTATTGATGTCTCCTGGATACGGCGTATTGGGTCTCCAATCCTTCGTGGTTATTTGTGAAGTGTAGGCACGGATACGCCGTATCTTCTTGATGGATACGGCGTATTAAGGTAAAACCAGTTGATTCTTCTTCGTTGACCAAAGTATTATATACGGCGTATCGTTGATGTGGATATGGCGTATTCTTCAAAGTCAGGCAATGGTCTTTTGATTCGTCAAAGTCTTGGATACGTCGTATAGGTCTAGAATAATATGGCGTATTTGCTGTCAGATCAGTAGACTTTCTCGAACTCTTCGTTTATGCTCCAAAATGCATGCCTTTTAGCATAACTTCACCAAGTACTCTATAATTACTGCAATTCTCAAATACAAACGATTAAGTAACAATTCTTTGCAATAATTATACAAAATGGGTTAATTACATGGGATAAATGATGCTATAAAATAGACGTTATTTGATGTCATCAAATATCCCCCCACTTGAATCCTACTTGTCCTCAAGTAGCCTTTAGAAGTTTATAAAAATGTATCCCTAAGGATATTTTCCGTTAAAGCATTTATTTGATCTATTACAAGTACACAACCAAACACCTCACGAAATAGGAAGATGAAAACACTCAAATCACTCAACTAATCTATGTGGTAACATGTAACTAATTCGCTCAATTGCTCGGTCGTGACGAGTATTCTATCATAAGCTTGGCAAGGATACACATCTCCACTACTAAAGCCAAGGAGTAACAAGTTTATAAAGGTAAATATAAAATATGGTTTGTATGATAAAGCTTAGGGTTGGATTACTCGAACACTAATCTTTAATTTCGATACCAATATACCCAGGAAGGGCGACAAAGACACACATACAATACACCGTAACGATTTGATATACACATGTACAGCTCAAGTCCCACCTCGAATAAGCTAAGAGAAGTAGGGGGAGGAAATAGAAATAGTAATATAAGGTATGGATCTTCTAACTTTCACCAATAGTAATAAACCAACAAGGCAGCTGAGACATGCATACATGGCTGTAAATACGGAAATATGACATGCACGCTCGATCACATCCTCATTCGCGTAAAACCCATGGTTAATGATTAGGAAAGGAAAATAAATTGTTGTTAAATAAAAATTACGAAACAAATAGATTAAGTCTAAAATACAAGTTTCTAGACACTTTTTCCCGACCGTTACCATGATAAAGACACAACTATTTACAACGTCTTGATCATAGATCAAAAACAACAACCTAAGTTGGCGTTCCCGTAATGGTCAACTTCCCAATCATCCCATACTTTACATACTTTACAAGGCAAGTGGCGATATCTTCCACTTTATACAATACTCTACATTGTCGATTTGTATCAACGAATAATCGATCCTTCGTGTAATTCCTTCGGTAGTTGCGAAACGATTATCTTCAAACTTTCCTTTTCTTTTTTGTTGTGATTTTTCTAATTTTTTAGTTTTTTTATAAACACTATACTACGAAACTCGGTGTAATTTCACCATCTTCACGATCATAATAATTCCGGATAATTCCTTCGATAATTCCTTCATTCTTCGGACGTACCAATAATTGCGATGGTAGTAAAAATACATGAGTTTTGACTATAATATACATTCCCATTTGCGATGTGCAAATTTCTTCCAACCGTACCAAAGATAGAAAATTTTGACACAAGACTCGGGAAATACAAACTTTACACTTTAAGCAACTAGCAACTATAAAATAAACTTAATCTAACAGGGTAGGCTAAGGTGTAAAGGTGTAACAAAACAAAAAATTTAGTGTAGTTCCTAAAGGATTGGCTCTACGGGTTGTTCTAGGGGTATCTTACTCTTAAAGTGAGAGTAAACAAAGGGTTTATACGGGGGTTAACTAACCAATGTAGTTAGTTAATAAGCAACATGTAAAGGCGTTTTGGGTGTAATCCTAAAATTTACCAATTTAAACAAGTTACTCCATCTAAATCCATAGTACTCATCACTGCGGTCTCGAGTGATATACCAAGCCAAGTTCTAAAGTCTACAACATCACCGACACACTTATATTTTTGTGGAATTTGGGTAAACATTTGGAAACGGATAGGTTAAATCCTCACAATATCTAACAAGGGTTATTGTGTGCGGGTTATGTATCAAGTAATTTCATAAAAGTATGCTTGAAATTTTTTTAAATTTGAGCATAATTTAAGCATTTTAGTGTGAAAATTAGGACAAGTAAACATTCTAATTCCCATCCCCCCACTTGAATTATACAACGTCCTCGTTGTATAGATAAAACATTAAATACGGGAATTAAAAAGAATTAGAATGAGAAAATCCCCTGATATTTGCTCGGTAGATTCTCCATGTTGAGTTTATTAAGCAAGAATTCGTGTTGAACAGCCGCCTTGAGGTTTCAAGACTCCAACACTTCAAGATCTTCAGATTTTGTAAATTCTCCACCAATATTCGTCGATATTTCTTTCCTATTTCTTAATTTTTAAAATGATTTTACGATTGTCTAATGTTTTAGTCTTCTTTGTAGCATTGGGTAAAATGCAGCTAAATATGTAGGGGGCGGTGATTCTTGGACTCCTTATGATGTTATAACAGGAGGTTCCCAGACCGTGTTAAATGAGTGTACACAGAAAAAACCTGTGTGTGTATCCCAAGGGAAAATGTAGACGTCTACTGTATAGTGTTTAGCCTCAAGGTCAAGGTAACTTGATCCTGTTACAGTTCATTGATGTAACCGTATTATTCTGATCAAATAATATTGGGGCTTGGAGTGTTAATAAAGAAAAACCTTGTTATGATAACTTTGATTTGTTCTTAACCGCTGTCATGTAATGCTTTGTTAATCATTGAACTGATGAGGTCTAAACAACCTTGAGCTATAAACGATCCAAGAACTATCACGTGTTTTAGTTTATCAGGTGGTATCAGAGCCTTGTGGCTCTCGATCTAGGATCTACAAGGTTTGTCTTGATGTCGAATTTATGAAGAAATGAAGGTTCAAGTTTTCTGTTTTGGATGCTAGTCATATTCATCAACATTAGGGTTTGTTAAACCCTAATTGTAATCAAAGAAGAAACATGTTATCCTGTGTGTACGACATCAAGGAGGAGCAACAAGTGTTTCCTAGTTCAATATCAAGGTTGTATTACATTCAAGAAGAAGTTATATGAAGCCCTAAGTTAGGATTTATCATGGGTCGTGGTACAACAACATTCGAATGGCGATCCATAATGTCTCTACTAGTTTTGGTGAGTCAATCCTTGGAGTGGTGATGAACCCTAGTAGAAGGTGATTAATGAAGGCTGCTTGGATATTCAAGAAAACCCTAATTTGTCTAGGTTTGTTCGTTTCTTGATATGAAGAAAAAGGCAGCAGGTTTGGTCGATTAATTTGCTCAGCTGGAACACGGTTCACAATAACATGAATTCAAGAAGGAATAGTTTGCATCTGATGTATAGATTAAAGCAGGTTGTGGTTTGATTACTTGTGACGCAACCACAACAGCTTATAAACGTTCCTCCCTTGAAAAAGAGTAAAACTATGAATAATTTACCACTTAGAGTTTATACTGCTAGCCTTTTTGTGTTTTGTACTGCTTACTTATAATTGATACGCTCGTTATATGTTGATGCTAGCATGGAACACGAGTAACTCCTGTTTGTGATATACAAAGGATGTTAGTACTGTTGGATTTGGTTAGTACTGCTCTTACATGAAATGTTTTATATTAATACTGCTAGCATTAAGTTTATACTGCCAAGCTTTCTCGTTACTACTAGCTTAGCCAAAGAACACAGACACATAGTGACAATCTACTTACACTCATACCAAGTGTCGATAAAACGTATGGGAGGAAGAGAATGCAGATTAGCAACGAATAGTAGACATTCTGTGACAGATAAAGCGTTTTCTAAAAACATGGGAGAAGAGTAATCTTAACTAGTGTTTTAGCTGCTAGATTTGATTGATATCGGGTAACACATCATTTTGGTTCTCGGCTGAGTTAAGATCTTGTACAAAAGGAAGGAGTTACTAATGTTGGTTACTACTAATTGGTTTAAGGGGAAGCTAACAAATTGATTTTGTTTTAAATGTTCTTAAAACGTTTAAAAGGCTTGTTTTTGGATTGTTTGAATTAATTGGTCACGAAGATGATTAATTATCACCTATTTGAAGTTAAAGTGGAATTACTTAGGTACGTGTTCTTATCATATCTCAAATGGCTTACAACATTTAGAGGTAACTTGTTTGTGTTTTCAATGTTGTGACGAAGACTTGACAAATCTAGCAAAGGTGTGTGATTTACAAACTTATGGTGCTCAATGCACACATTTGCTATCACTTTGGTTATGTGTCTCATAGAAGATGAGGATTTTTGTCAAGAGGTTGCGATCTACTTATATTTCACAGATTTATTTATAAGTTGTTACGTGTTGAGTCTGATAGTACAAGACATGTAAGAACACAAGTTGGGTTATACTACTTAGCATCAAGTTCGTATACTTAGTTCCTTCACATAAACATTACAAAGACTTACAGAATTGAAGATTTAAGAAATGGTTAACACATTGATTTAAGGGGAAGCATATTATTTCGTGTTAAACCAGTTACCGTGCAACCGCATAAGTAAAGTTTTTAACTACTTAAGTCATTATCCTACTAGTTAGTTTACGTTTCTACGGCTCAAGTTCATTTATCTAAGGCGCGTTCATGGAGGGTATTTTGAGGAGTATAGAAAGGCTTGAGGAATAAAGTGTGATATTGGATTGTATAGTCAAGATCAAAGTTGCTTATATTTCATCATGGCCCCGATTTTGATTATGAAAAAAGGGGAAGAAGATGTTAACATAAATATGGCAACTTGGTAAGATCCTTGGGTTGCATGGTACAAAGGAAATAATGATTAAGGGGACGATTGATTTCAGTTCAAGGAGTATCCATGACTCAACTTCAGGGGAAGCTTTTATTAAACTTATGATGACGTTCGTAACAAAACATGTTTGTTTTGTATAACAAATATGGGAAGATTGATGGGAATTATAGAATTTTGATGAGACCAAAAAGAAACAAGTATGAAACAAAAGGAATCAAAAAAGTCATTAACGAATTCTACAAATGTAGGAAGAATATTACAATCCTGGATAGATCTCCATTAAGAAAAAAAGATAACAGAAAGATAATTTCTATATTGTTTAAAATGAATTAGTTTGGTCTAATGTTTTATCTTTCTTGTAATCTTGGACTCCTAATGTTAAAAAAAAAGGAGGTTCCAGGCGAGTTAGTTGGTGTACACCGAAAAAAACTGTGTGGTATCCCAAGAAAAAGTAAGAACTCTAGTGGTTAGTGTTTAGACCCCAAGGTCAAGGTAATCTTGATCTTGTACAGTTCATTGATGTAACCGTAATATTCTGATCAAATAATATTGGAGCTTGGAGTGTTAATAAAGAAAAACCTTGTAGATAACTTTGATTTGTTCTATTTGCCGTTGCCATGTTATTGTCTTTGTTATCATGATCCTAGATGAGGTCTAAACAACCTCAAGCTATAAACGATCGAAGAACTAAACTACGTGTTTTAGTTCTATCAGAAACTCCCCTGATATTTGCTCGGTAGTGATTCTCCATGTAGATTTATTGAGCAAGAATTTGTGTTGACACCGTCATGAGTTTTCAAGACCTCCAAACAACACTCAAGAGTTGACAGATTTGTAAAGTCACACCATCATAAGTCCGATTTTAATTTCATGAGGTCCTTATAAATTCCAAAAAACAAATGCATTCTATCTCTCCTTGTAAGTCATTTGGTTAGACAACGAAATAACTCCAAAAAACTGTACAGGAAGTCGATACGCCGTATCCATTCCCCAAGATACGTCGTATTGATACCTGTATACGCCGTATTCATTTAATGAACACGTCGTATAGACTGTGATGAAAATAAAGACTGGATAACGTCCAGATAGTCAATACGCCATATCCATGGGGTTTAGATACACTGTATAGACAGTCTGGAAAGACAAACTCAATAAAAATTGAAAATACATTCCGGGTTGTCTCCCGGCAAGCACTTTTGTTTACAGAAAAGTCTTTAAGTTAGACTTGCCCCAATTTAATCACATCCTTATAAAATAATTTGGGGTCGAACGGGATACCAAATGGCATATACAAATTTTTAATTATAAAAATTAGTTGCATCCCTTTGTTAAGAAAATTCCAAGTCACGATATTAAGACATAATTCGCACCCCCACCATCAGCTACAACCTACTCTCTACTATCCCGCTCGTCTGCGCAAGACTATACCGATTCCAAACTCCCCCACGCACCTACTATCCACGCCACCCATATAAGTTTTAAGTGTGAAAAGTCGATTGTCTCGACCGATCGACTAATTCTATGAAATTGCAAGTAAGAAATTTACCACCGTCATGGAGGTCTAGTTCTGATCCTTATGTAGCTTGATTATTAGCTTCCAGCATTTCCTAGCAACCTTGATGGACAAAACGTTATTGTCAATGTAAGATTTCTAATTGTGTATGTTTTATTAATGAAAAGTTACCGTTATGTATGCAAAATAGTTTAGAATTTTACAGCAAACATTGCTAATTTTTTCAAACAAAACATTCATACTAATAAATTTTTCTATACATCTAAAATATATTGATTATGTCAGAATAGCAATTTAAACCTCAACAATTAAACACATCTTTAAGGTGATCCACATCAAGACTTATAATTTAGAAAGTACATAAAGAAAAAAATGGTACCTGACATATACAGCAAGCTTCAGTGGCTGACCGTCTTCCGTCACATATATGTTTTTGCTTCATACCCATTGAAATGTTTTCTCGCCAATCCATTGTTCACATTTCCAATTCGCTCTTCTAGTGCCAATAGCTCCTTAACACACATTTACAATATCAGTTAAGCAAAACAGAGTTATTAAAATACAAATAGATGTTAACTTATATTTCTTGGTTACCTCATATGACATGTTATCAAATATCAAGCCTATATTCATTGTGTGTTGAACAATAGTGCCTTAATTCATCCACAGTGCATCCATAATATAAAGAAACTTTATCAATTGCGCAGAGTTTGGCCCAGTTTTACAGCACTGCAAATTATAATAAAATGCTATTATAATTATATTATAATTAGGCACAAGCAATGGCAGAATCACTAATAAAGTTTGTACAATTGTGTAAACCACCCAAATTGGGTCGCAGCGGAATAATGAGTCCGGGAGCATTACTTCGTAGATCAATAGCACAAGATAAGAGAACGACCTCTAAAAGAGTCATTTAAAATATGATACATTGGATTTATTGAAATTGTTTAATACAAAGCACAACGGCTTAAATTGTTCAACATTTGATAACAAAGATTTTAGATCATAACAATTATCCCAAGGTGTAATGACTCTAAATCTTTAATGGCCTGACTCCACAAAAAGACTTATCCCCAGTGTATCCATAGCACCCTCGTGCCCTCTCTGACCTGAGAAAACATGCTTTAAAACGTCAACATAAAGTTGGTGAATTCATAGGTTTATATAAGTCAATTGTAGGACCGCAAGATTTCCAAGTATATGATTAAGCAACAAATGCAAACATCATAAAAAGTAATTACATTTCCCTAAGCTCATGAAACTGAAGCTCGACATGTATGGATGCAATAAATTGCCAACATTGCCCGTGAATGATGTTCTTAACCCGCAACATCCCCAATCCGACATGGTATACGTTTGTTGTCCGGCAAACCACACGACTCAATCCCAAATAGATCTTTTAAAAATTTTATAACACTAAAACTCGCGCTTACAATCCAGTAATGACAGATCATGTAATAGGGCTCAGTGGTTTATCGCTACTTAAGGCAAACACGTAATCATTGTTAAAATATACACTTAGGCGTCCCAATTTTTAAAACAAAGCATGTTCTTACCCCAAAGATGTAAATCATTTAAATAATTGTAAAGCATGGGGCTATGAACTCACCTTAGTAGGTAGTCCTTCGTGAATGGTAAATATACCCAAGTATGGCAAATGAATCACACCATTAAATATCTAAGTAAATACGGCCAGTCCATAGTCTAACAAGTTTTAGGCTAACGATTCATAGAAAAACTACAATAATTTGCTAGTTTATAAATACTGTTAAAACATCAGCTTGTGGTGTGGCGTACATGTTTATTGTATTCGTCTTTGGCTCGTTGGCTCTGGAAGGTGTACAACTATGAATGTACCTGTATTACGCGTAACGTGTCATTAATAATTATACGTATTTATTAATTTGTTGTATATGTATTTTATAAACCTGATTTTAAGCTTGTAATAATAATCCTCATTATATATATGTCCAGTTCGATACTCAAGTATTCAAAAACCATTTAGATTCATATCATACCCTAAGGTTTCTAGATTGGCAAAAATTAGTCCTTATAGTTTACAAATAGTCAAATTAATTAAACTTATACCCCTAAGATTCCCATGTTAGACACTTTAGTCCCTTACCTTGTAAAAATCACCTTTTAAATCGAAATAAGTTCTAACAAGTGGCACAAGACTTCATTAAGCTTAAACAAGCAAAATAAGCTGTTTACTTTTGAAAATAAGCTCGGATGAGCTTATTTGGGCTTATTGGGCTTTCGGCCTAATAACTAATTCAAAATAAGCCTTTAAGGTCTAATAAGGTGTTTAGCTATTTTTTCAAGTAGGTTCTGAATACCATAAGTTATTTATGTGTTAAATAAGTTGTTTTGCTTATTGGCATATCCCATAAGCATAAGCCATTGTAATTAGGCTTTGGGTCCCAATCATGACCAGCAAGAGTTTTAAAAGTGTAAGGTTATTATACTTAGGTCCATTAGCTCTCCAAACTTCTTAATAAGTCCATAAGCTGTATAAGCTCGCGAATAAGCTGTCTAAGCTTATTTGTGGCTATTGGGCCCGTATTGGGCCTCGCTAAGGGCTTGTTAGGGTTTCGTTAAGCTACCTAAGTTACCATTTAGTACTTAAGCCATAAACAAACCATATTATAAATATATGTGACCCATTCGTGGGTCTTAAGGCCTAACAGTGGACTTAGATGTCCACTAAGGTTGCCTAAGGTTTGTGTTGGTGGTATTTTCTCGACTACTAACTACCCACAAACAAGTTTCGTTAGAAAACACGAATATAAGTCTGTTCTATCACATGAAATCGTCCAAGTAGGTATAAATACATCTTCAAACCCAAGCCAATCAATTTTTCCAATGAGGCAGTTTATGTGTAGGTATAGAGTACTTTCGTGTCAATGATAAGTGTTCACGTTGGTTTCCATACTTGTATTTAAATGAAACCGATTAAGCCTTAGCTCGTTATTAAACCATGTTTTACATGTTTTAACATATCCTAACACCACACAATTCATATACATGTATCTGTATGTGCGTGAACCATGCATGGTTGATCCAGCATGTTCTCACTCACGTTTAAACTTGTTAAGCTCAAGTTAAACGTAGACCCAACGACTAGCCAAGATTAAGCGAATAAGACATGAACATATAGAATTAGGTTCGCTTACGAATGATCTTAGTGCTTGGTTCGAGTTAGGAAAACAACCCTTAATCGTATCCACCACCCGATTGTATATCAAAACCCAAGCCTTTCCAAAGGCTTTTAATAACCGAATAGTATAACCCATCCTAAGCTTCAAACCCGAATCTTTCTTGCCTCCCATAACCCTTATAACGAAACCCTAGATTCTTTGGATCACTAGGTTTTATATCTTGAACTCCTTTGATTACAAATGTGTGTCGTGTTTGTGTGGGTTGTGTCTCGGTTGTCCGGGAAACCCCCGAAATAAAGAGAGAAACAAGGGATAGTTTTTGCAAAACCTGTGGTTAAGCGAAAGGAGTGTATAAACACTCTTAGTGTGAACTCTTGTATTTATAGAGAAAATATCTCTAAACCACTTCCTAAAACTATGTCTCATTAGCTTAGAGAGGATAGGTAGTTTTGGTTCAAGCTTAAGTGGTTTTAGGGAAGCTTAAGCTTGTCTAAGTACATGTTTTAATGACTTAGGTGATGTACATGATTTGATTTAGATCTCATGTTTATATTGTTGTGATTGTGACGTGAAGTAGTATGGAGCAAAAGAAGATCATGTATAATCTTTACACAATGTATATTAGGCCCTAAGTACTTTCATTAATGACTAAATGTTTGTACATGTACTTTAGCAAGTATTTTTGTTTGGTGTTGTGTGTGTGGAACAATTCGGCAAATAGAGGGAAAAACAAGATTTGAATCTTGTATAGATTTTGTTAAGTACATTGCTTTAATCACACATAGATGTACAAGATTTAGCCATGGTTTGTGTATATAGCACATGATCCTTGTGCCGTGACCTATAGAAGAGAAACAAAGAAGTGTGCTAGAGTTTAAGGTTTCCTAACCTTAAACTAATCATACACTAGCCTTAAACTAACTATGGTAAGTTGTTGGTTAAGGGTACATGTTGTAAGAGGTAGTAAGACATTGAAAGAGGAACCTCATAATCCCTAAGACATATGACGCCTAAGATTAAGTTTAGGGTACTAATGATTTGACAATTTCTAGTTATATGGGATAATGGTGTACTTAAGGTGGTTAATAACCATAGTATACAAAGTTTGTCTCATGTTAATGTTACTACATAACATAACCGGCCCTTGTAGGCTTAATGACACAAAAATTGTATAATTTTTGTGTTTAGAGAATAACAAGTGGGTAATATGTTTGTGAGTCTAGATAGTTTTAGGAATCCCAGGTATGCCAAACGTATTTTATTGCGGTAAGTAAAACCTTTACTGACCAATAAAAATAAAACACACAAAGTCAATAATTATCCTCCAAATAATTATCTAACACTTGCTTGACGTAAATCTTAATTTGTTTGGTAACCGTTTACATTGAATGATTATTTTGGCCTACGCGATTTTAAATTAAACTGTATCAATTTTTAAAAAGTAGATGCGTACCAAGACTAAAATAATATATGAAAACCATAGTGACGTAAAATGAACTAAAATATGCGAAATGTTATAATTTGGGTGTTTGGTAGTGCACGACCACCTTATTTCACATTGAGGTAGAAACAAAACATATGGACCAAATAACACCGCAATTATCAATATATGATAGCAGTTGTGGTATAGGACAACATCTGTCACAGAAAAACAAAAACAAATAAGAATGAAATCACAATGAAAGAAACACATCAAAGAGCAAAAACTCAGATCCTAATTTAGAACTCTGGATTAGTATATGAAGCGTACAAAAAGAACTGAGCATATAAAACGTGCCATGGGGAAAAACATATTATTATTATATTGTTCGTAGTCAATTCGATACGATCAAACCAAAAATGAAAAAAATAGAAGCTTCTAAATATCAGTACAAACAAGCGTGCAAGAGAGCCTTCCGAGATATGTGCAGAGGTCTAGAATAACATAAACTACAACATAATGGACCAAAACCACGTGTTATGCCTATTATCTTCGCCCTAGCTTATTGCAAAATATTCATTGTCGCCTATCCTAAAACTATTTTAATTTCCTTATGTAATTAACCATTCACAAATCCTACTTCACACATAATTTTATACTTTGGATAGAGAACTGATGACAATCAAAAACGTTCTATATTTTATAGCAACTATATCTTCTATGTAATTAACCATTTGTATAATTATTGCAAAGAATTGTTACTTAATCGTTTGTATTTGAGAATTGCAGTAATTATGGAGTACTTGGTGAAGTTATGCTAAAAGGCACGCATTTTGGAGCATAAACAAAGAGTTCGAGAAAGTCTACTGATCTGACAGAAAATACGCCGTATTATTCTAGACCTATACGACGTATCCAAGACTTTGACGAATCAAAAGACCATGTCTGACTTTGAAGAATACGTCGTATCCACATCAATGATACGCCGTAATATTAAAAAATACTTGGTCAACGAAGAAGAAAAACTAGTTTTACATCAATACGCCGTATCCATCAAGAAGATACGGCGTATCCGTGCCTACACTTCACAAATAACCACGAAGGATTGGAGACCCAATACGCCATATCCAGGAGACATCAATACGCCGTATTCACAATATAGTAATAAAATATTCTGGAAGATATCAAACATGGTCCTTACTCTAAGAAATCCCCAATACAACGTATCCCACATTGCTCGATACGGTGTATCGACAAGTTTTCAGACTCTATAAATAGACGATCCTAAACTCAGTTTTAGGTATGCAAGTGAATCCCTAAACTACCAAGTTGACCACGGAGCGAACTAAAGGACCTAGAAGGTCAGAAAAGAGCCTCAAGATCATAGGAACACTCTTGTAATCTTCGAGCGAAACCGAATACGCGTTCGATTATGGTTTCTCTAATTTAATCGTTCATATATCAAGACCCGAGGTGTAATTTTAACAATGACTACGGCTGATACTTTATGTATCACCATGTTTTCTGAAGATCTAATGTTTGGTTTGTTTATCTCGATTGCTTAATTTATCATTGATTGTTGTTTATGTTTATCAATTTATATTTGTTTACGTGCTTAAGTATGTGACCTATCATTTAACTAATCTAGTCCTAACATATTTAAAGTTCAGCAATTCGGGAGTTGTTTGGCATAGTCTAAGAGTCTGGGATAGCCTCTCATAGCAATTTATATATCTATAATCATAGTGATCACAAATTTGACATATCCTTGCCTTTAGTTTAGTGAGCTTGTATAGCCATAAGGTACGGTGACCATTGGTAAAATGAGTACTTTCTTATTCTAATTGTACGGACCTCGGACAGTGGACTACTAGTATATAAAGAGCCGTTAAGCAGTAAGTAGGTAAAGTCTCCATGATCTAGGGTTTAGTAAGAGCACCATTATTAATCACCTAATATAGATTATAATCAATAAATGCTTGCTTAAAGCGGTTTACTTCTAATTGTGACAGAAATAGCGTGTCCTAGGTCTTTTAGGAAAAGTACCACCTAAGTCTAGGAATGATAGGCCTCGAGATAATTCCATCAAGTGCACTAATACACAAACAACGTTTTATCGGATTTATTCATGGTTGATATATTTTCCTTACATTAGTTCTTGATCGTTCCTCTATAGTTTGTTTATCTTCTTGTGTGTGTTTATTGTTTTTGTTATTTTTTTTTCTTTAACTTGTCATCAAAAAAACCTTAGATTAGATAATTAATACCTTGTGCCAGTCTTCTCAGCTGAAAAACCCCCCTTTTTGCATTAGGTTTTAGGTTTAACTTAGATAACTAAAAAGACTGTTAGAATTAGGAATTACCCTCTCGCTCTAGTGATCGACACCCTACTACCACGAATCTACACGACCCGACACTGCCCGTTTATAGTGTTCATTTGGTTAATTCGGCAAAATATAAATTTAAAACTTGAACTATCATAAATAAACACCACACAACGACACATCAGTTTTGGTGCCGTTTGCCCGAAGGTGAAGTTGTTTTAATTTCTTATTTATTAGTGTTTTATTATTTTAGTTTATAGTATAGTGTAGATTTGCATATTGTGTGTTTGATTTGTGTGTTGCTTTTTGCATTTTATATTTTTTGCATATTGTGTGCTTGTAGTGTTTCCTGCATAGTTACTGTATCGCTTGTAACTTTCTGAGTCAAATACTCAATTACGGCGATTCAATTATATTGATACGACATTATAAAAATTTTTTTCAAACCCAATAAGCGTATTCCGACTCTAGTCCTCTAATAACGCGTATTTAGTGTCACTGATACGGTGTTATTAAGCTATTTGACAGATTTCCTTTCCTAGCGAGAATTTATTACATGATAAAATGACCGACCCCAAACATACTAATGGAGAGGAGTTATATCAGGCTTGATGCAGAAAAAAGCTAGTAGGTGTGGCTAAGTGGCTAACAGGAAACTGCTATGTATGGTAAATCTGGGATAAAGAAGTACGATACCGGGACCATAGATCTGTTGACAACTGAAATCCCCAGCTATAGGTCTTTAACGGACACATTAATATCTAAGCAGAAACACTCCTCATGTGAGCTACGGTAAGTTCTCTTAACGACAATAAAATTGACTTTAGAATATCGTTTGACGAATCCGACGATGAAGATTACATGGTGATTTATGACAAAAATTCATTTTCCAATAAAATTATTTCTGTCAATGATTTGAAAACGGATTCGGAAAATAATAATGATAAAGTCAACATGCCTTCGTTTCCATCACCCGAGCCTATGGTCAGTTATTTTAATGATTTAGACTACTTTAAAGATTTTGAGAATGAATTTCTAGCCATTGTTTACAATGATGCTCTAAAGTCTAAATTAGATTTCTTAACTGAACCCACTTTAAGTCCTCAATATATCGATGAATTTAATTTGAAAGATGAAACATCATTATCCGAATGTGATAAAGAGGAACAAAACGTTTTAAACTTTAATGATCTATTTCCTTTTAACGTAATTTATCCCAAAGATTCAAAATCGGATAAGGACAATGATGATGATAAAGTCGATATTGAACACTCTTCGGGGGATTTATCTGTCAAACCGTTACCTGATGTAATAAATATTGATGTTGGTGCCTATGCACATGGGTCAAAATAAGCTTTTGGAAACAAGTCATGATAAATCTAATAAATTTTTCAAAACTAAAACTTTATCAAGAGGATTAAATTTAATATCATGACATGGAAACATCATAACAAAGGGATTTCCATTCATTGTAGCCTATCAAGAATTTGTATGTGCCAATATAGCATCCCGTTTGCGCCCAAATTGATTTATAAGGATGGGAGTAAAATTTATTTGGGCAAGTCTAACTTAAAGACTTTTCTGTAAACAAAAGTGATTGTCGAGAGACAACCTGGAATGTATTTTCAATTTTTATCGAGTCTGTCTTCCCAGACTGTCTATACGGCGTATCCAAACCCCATGGATACGGCGTATTGACTATCTGGACGTTATCTAGTCTTTATTTTTAGCACAGTCTATACGACGTATTCATTAAATGAATACAACGTATACATGTATCAATACGGCGTATCTTGGGGTATGGATACGGCATATCGACTTCCTGTACAGTTTTAGGTATTTATTTCGAGTCTAACCAAATGAATACACGGAGATAGAATTGCATTTGTTTTCTGAGAATTTATACAGGACCTCGTGAAAGAAAAATCGATTGATGTTGGTGGAGAATTTACAAAATCTGGAGATCCTAAAGTGTTGGAGTCTTGAAACTTCAAGACGGTTGTTCAACACATAATCTTGCTCAATAAAGCTACATGAAGAATCTACCGAGCAAATATAGGAGAGTTTCTCATTCTAATTCTTTTTAATTCCAGTATTTAATGTTTTATCTATACAAGCGAGACTTGTATAATATCCAAGTAGGGGGATGGAATTATAGAATGTTACTTGTCCTATTTTTCACACTAAAATGCTTAAATTATGCTTAAATTTTAAAAAAAAATTCAAGCATA
Organism: Tanacetum coccineum; assembly: GCA_026074375.1. Classification (NCBI taxonomy): domain Eukaryota; kingdom Viridiplantae; phylum Streptophyta; class Magnoliopsida; order Asterales; family Asteraceae; genus Tanacetum; species Tanacetum coccineum. Next base: position 25,450 of record BQNB010049050.1, on the reverse strand, counting down.
CTTTTGTGAAATTACTTGATACATAACCCGCACACAATAACCCTTGTTAGATATTGGTTGACATTTAACCTTATTCGTATCTAAAATGTTTACCCCCCAAAATTCATAAAATATAAGTGATGCAGGTGATGTAGTAGAACTTTAGAACTTGGATGGTATATCTATTCGAGACCGCAGTGATAAGTACTATGGATTTAGATGGAGTAACTTGTTTAAATTGGTAAATTTTTAGGATTACACTCAAATCGCCTTTACATGTTGCTTATTAACTAACTACACTGGTTAGTTAATCCCCGTATAAACCCTTTATTTACTCTTACTTTAAGAGTAAGATACCCCTAGAACAACCCGTAGAGCCAATCTTTTAGGAACTACACCAATTATTTTATTCCTACACGTTTACACCTTAGCCTATCCGTTAGATTAAGTTTATTTTTAATCGTTGCTTAGTTCTTAAATGTAAAGTTGTATTTCACCGAGTTCTGTGTCAATTTTGGTACGGTTGGAAGAAATTTGCAAATCGCAAATGGGAATGTATAAAGTGGAAGATATCGCCACTTGCCTTGTAAAGTATGTAAAGTATGGGATGATTGGGAAGTTGACCGTTACGGGAACGCCAACTTAGGTTGTTGTTTTTTATCTATGATCAAGACGTTGTAAATAGTTGTGTCTTTATCATGGTAACGTCGGGAAAAAAGTGTCTAGCAACTGTTTTTTAGACTTAATCTATTTATTTTTTAATTTTTTATTTAACAACAATTTTATTTCCCTATCCTAAACAATACCAAGGTTTTTAACGCGAATGAGGATGTGATCGAGCGTGCATGTCTATTCCGTCGTTACGGCCATGTATGCATGTCTCAGCTGCCTTGTTGGTTTATTACTATTGGTGAAAGTTAGAAGATCTATACCCTATATTACTCTACTATTCCTACTCTTTAGCTTATTTGAGGTGGGAGTGAGCAGTCACATGTGTCTATCCCGTCATTACGGGTGTGTATGTGTGGTCTTGTCGCCCTCCTAGAATATTGGTATCGATAAAGATTAGTTAGAGTAATCAACCCTAAGCCTTATCATACAAACCCATATTTACCTTTATAAAACTTGATACTTCCTTATCTCCTTAGCTTTTAAGCGGTGAAATGTGGATCCTTGCCAAGCTTATGATAGAATACTCGTCACAACCAAGCAATTGAGCGAATTAGTTACATGTTACCACATAGATTAGTTAAGTGATTTGAGTGTTTTCATCTTCCTATTTCGTAAGATGTTTGGTTGTGTACTTGTAAAAGATCAAATAAATGCTTTAACGGAAAATATCCTTAAGGAGATACATTTTTATAAACTTTTAAAGGCTACTTGAGGACAAAACGGATTCAATATTGTCTATTTTAATAAGCATCAATTTATCCCATGTAATTAACCCATTTTGTATAATTATTGCAAAGAATTGTTACTTAATCGTTTGTATTTGAGAATTGCAGTAATTATGGAGTACTTGGTGAAGTTATGCTAAAAGGCACGCATTTTGGAGCATAAACGAAGAGTTCGAGAAAGTCTATACTGATCTGACAGAAAATACGCCGTATTATTCTAGACCTATACAACGTATCCAAGACTTTGACGAATCAAAAACCATTGCTTGAACTTTGAAGAATAACGCTTATCCACCATCAACGATACGCCGATATAATACTTTGTCAACGAAGAAGAGATCAACTGGTTTTATTAAACCTAATACTCCGTATCCATCAAAAAGATACGGCTATCCGGCCTATACTTCACAAATAACCATACGTACTGGAGACATAATTACGCCGTATCCAGGAGACACATATACGCCGTACTCATAATATATGTAATAAAATATATCTAGAATATATCAAAACGAAGTCATTACTCTAAAAATCCCTAATACGTCGTATCCCACATTGCTCGATATGGCGTATCGACGAGTTTCCAGACTCTATAAATAGACGACCTAAACTCAGTTTTAGGTATGCAAGTGAATCCCTAAACCACCAAGTCGACCAAGAGACAAATAAAGGAGCCTAGAAGGTCATAAAAGAGCCTCAAGATCATAGGAAAACTCTTGTAATCTTCACGCAACCGAATACGCGTTTGATTAAGGTTTCTTTATTTTAATTGTTCATATATTAAACCGTGTGTATTTTTACAATGACATGTTTATGAAGATCTAAATGTATTTGGTTTGTTATCTTGATTGCTTAATAAATCATTGATTGTTATTATTTTAATCAATTATATTTCGTTTATGTGCTTAAGTATGCGACCTATCATTCAACTGGGTCTAGTCCTACATATTTAATGCGCTGCAACTTCGGTGTTGTTTGGCTAATGGCTTAGAGTCTGGGATAGCTCTCCATATTGAAATTTATATATCTAGAATCATAGGATCACAAGTATTGACCTATCCTTGCCTTTAGTTTAGTGAGCTTAGTTGATCCATAAGGTGACCTTGGTATCAATGAGTACGTTCTTATTCTATTGGTAAGGACTCGGACAGTGGACTACTAGTATATAAAGAGCCATTAAGCAGTAAGTAGGTAAAGTCTCCATGAGCTAGGGTTTAGTAAGAGCATCATTATTAATCTCCTAAGATAGATTATAATCAACAAATATTGCTTTATGGCGGATACGTCTAATTATGAACAGAAATAGCATGTCCTAGGTCTAGGAGAAGAATATCGCCTAAGTCTTGGAATGATATTGCCCATCGAGATAAAGTCAATCATTGCCACTAATAAACAAACCAGCGTTTATCGGTTTAATTCATGATTGATATGTTTTCTGACATTATTTCTTGATCGATCCTCCTATGTTTGTTTATCTTCTGTGTGTGTTTAATTGCCTTACTTGTCATCAAAACCTTAGGTTAGATAACTAAACCTTGTGTCAGTCTCTCAGGCTGAAACCCCCCGTTTTTGCATTAGTTTTAGGTTTAACTTAGATAACTAAAATACTGATAGAATTTAGGAATTAACGATCCACTCTTAGTGATCACATCCCTACTTACACTAATCTCCCATCGACCAGGGTAACTGCCCGTTAAAGTTTGATTAATCGGCAAAATATAAATTTAAAACTTAAACTATCATAAATAAATAGCACACCAATGACACATCAACAGACCATCATCCCAATCAACAATCACTGATCAATCTCTTTCTCCTTAACAATGCCTTATTTCAAGTAAATTGCTAAACCAAAATAAAAACTATACTTAAAATTAACATTGCACACAACTGCTTATCTTCATATCTTGGGACTGGTTGAGTAGGTTGCAAGCACCTTCATCCATGACATGAGTAAAAAATATTAGATACTTTCTCGAGAAAAGAATTTTATGTTATATAGCCTAAAAAAATCCGCGTCACTCTAAAACTGTGATTGACATAAGGGGGTTTTGTCAAGTTTATTTTTGCGTTAGGCTTTATACTTCATAGGCAGCTTATGGGTACGAATAATAAGCAATAACCCATACATAGTGTTTGGATATCAAAGAGATTTTTTTTATCTTGATTTCGCCTTTTTTTATATAAGGTTAACTCGTTATAAAATCCTTTTAATTGATGCTTAAACATAATGTAAATACGTAGTGTGACTCCATTTTTGAAACTCCAAAACAAGATTACACTATATATCAAGTTGTTGAAGTGAACCATTCAAGCCCGCGCTCCTCTTCGGGGCGCAGGCTTTGACGTGATCTGCTGCAATAGCAGAATTTGGCATTGAAAATAAGCCACACATGATACAAATACTGTCAAACCAATTATGGAATGTTTATACATAACATTCAATATAAGTGCTTATCCAACTGGTTCAGCTTATTTTGAGATCTGTAATATTGTAAAGGTTTATATCTAAAATTCAAGAACTTATTCGACCAATACAGAATAGAATTTTAAAACCAAAAAAAAAAAAAGGAAGGCTCTCTAAACAAAAGGGGTTAAAAAACCAACTTTTTAAAAATGTTGTGAAGATCAATGTAATGACAACACACTTTGGGCAACCTTCGATCCACCTTATCTATTTCTTTTTAGGTTTTTAATGACTATTTGGATCAGACATAACCTGAGTCAAATTACTTGTACCTAAGTAGAATAAAGTAGGATGCAGTTATACATTTAGCCGGCAAGAAGAGTTGTTGAGTACTCAGGTTGCGGTGCGACTCGGACTGTTTCTTGCGTTTACTACAGCGTTTCACACACAGGACACACATCTTTCCAGAATAACGACTATTACCTGCACATTCATTACACCAAACAAAAAGTTTAATTCTAAAACCGAGCCAAGCTTAGTGCTAATAACAAAATAATTCCAAAAAACGTTATTTATATTTTTTGACCTCTCAATGTTTTGATAATAACAAAATGTGAAAACGTTTATGATAAAATTAAACGTTTAATAAATTACTAATCATAAAATTCTATTTCTAGGATTAATCACTTAAGGTATGAATAAACAAATCATTAAACATGATTAGTGATCAAGAAAATAATTTTTCTTAAACTTTACTTCTACAAAAATGTTTTTATAAAAATATAAAAAAAATTATTTATTCATTAAGAAGCGAAATTTTTATACAAACTTAAAATTTTGAATTTTCTAATTTTCCCCTCAAAATAGAAGGTTCCATAACATATCCAACCTCCACACACAAAAGGACAAAAAATAACCGTTCTGTGGCGGTCCCAGACGTTCCCCTTATATATAAAGGGTCCGGCCGACCCTATAGAGGGGTCCGCCGCTATATCTCCGTCCATTTTGTCCTTTTGTGTGAAGGTTGTATAATGTTAAGGAACCTTCTATTTTGAGGGAAAAAGTTGAAAAATTCCAAATTTTATGTTTTTAATAAAACATTTCCTTCTTTAATGAATAAATAATTTTGTTTTTATATTTTATAAAAACATTTTGTAGAAGTATAAGATTTAAGAAAAAAGTAATTTTCTTGATCACTAATCATGGTTAATGATTTGTTTATACCATACCTTAAGTGGATTAAATCCTAGAATAGAATTTTATGATTAGTAATTTATTAAACGTTTAATTTTATCATAAACGTTTTCACATTTTGTTATTATCAAAATATTGAGAGGTCAAAAAATATAAATAACGTTTTTGGACATTATTTGTATTAGCACTAAGCTTTGGCTCGGTTCTTAGATTTAAACTTTTGTTTTGTGTATGAATGTGCATGTAAAGAACCGTTATGCTGGAAAGATGTGTGGAACTCAAGTAAACAACAAAAGATCAATCAACTGATAACAACCTTCTTGACCGGCTAAAAAAAGGTGTATAACTGCATCCTACTTTATTCTACTTAGGTACAAGTAATTTGACTCAGGTTATGTCTGATCCAAATAGTCATTAAAAACCTAAAAAGAAATAGATAAGGTGGATTGAAGGTTGCCTAAAGTGTGTTTGTCATACATTGAACCTCTTCACAAACATTTTGTTCATCTTCATCATATTCGAACAATGATGTTTTATCATTTAAATCAAATTCAACGATATGTTGAGGGCTTAAAATCGATCCAGTTAATAAATCTGATTTAGACGTTTGAGCATTATTGTAAACAATGGCTGGAAATTCATTATCAAAATCTTTAAAGAAGTCAAAATCATCAAAACAACTGATCGTAGGCCCAGGTGATGGAAGTGAAGGCAAATTGACTTTTTCATTATCATTTTTAGAATCCGTTTTCAAATTATTGGAAGAAATTATCTTATAAGAAAACGAGTTTTTGTCAAAAATTACCGTGTAATCTTCATCGTCGGAGTCGTCAAACGAAATTCTAAAGTCAATTTCATCATTAAGAGAACTTACCGTGGGTTCACAAGAAAGTGTTTTTTCAGATGACACCTCATCATTAAAGGCTGTAGCTGGGAATTCGGTTTCAACGGATCTGAGGTCGTGAATGTCTTCATCATACCAGATTTTACCATACTTAGCAGTTTCCCAGTTAAATACTTTCCCACGTTTTTGAGCTTTTTCTTCCTCGAGCCTGATGTATTCCTCCATAGTAATGTTCAGATCGTCCATCCTGTAACAATCTTACTAGAAAAATTGTTAAATAACCAATACGTCGTATTCAGTGAACTGAATACGCCGTATTACACAAACAGAGTAAGTAAACAAGCAGGAATATAAACTACTCTAAATTACACTAATCTAATTAACACTACTCCTAAGGGTTAGAACTAACCTAATGTTAAAAACCAAAACATAAAATAAAAATCAAGATTAATTTTCACTCCCCGGTAACGGCACCAAAAACTTGATGTGTTGTTGTGTAGGTGTTATTTATGTATCAAGTTTTACTATTTATTTTATGCCGACTATACCTAAAAATAACACTTTAACCGGCAATGTACCCGGTCAGATGGAGTTTCGTGGTAAGTAGGGTGTCGATCACTAAGAGCGAGAGCGTTAATCCTAATTCTATCAGTATTTTAGTTATCTAAGTTAAACCAAAAACTAATGCAAAAGGGGGTTTCAACCTGAGATACTGGCACCGTTTTGTGTATCTAACCTAAGGTTTTGATGACAAGTAAAGCAATAAACACATACAAGAAGATAAACAAACGATAGAGGAACGATCAAGAACTAATGTAAGGAAAACATATCAACCATGAATAATCCGATAAAACGATGGTTTGTTTATTAGTGCAATGATTGACTTATCTCGAAGGGCATATCATTCCTAGACTTAGGCGGTACTTCTTCCTAAGACCTAGACACGCTAATTCTGTCATAATTAGACGCATCCGCATAAAGCAAGCATTCGTTGATTATAATCTATCTTAGGAGATTAATAATGGTGCTCTTACTAAACCCTAGCTCATTGAGACTTTACTCACTTACTGCTTAACGGCTCTTTATATACTAGTAGTCCACTGTCCGAGTCCTTACCAATGGAATAAGAATGTACTCGTTGATACCAAGGTCACCTTATGGCTCAACTAAGCTCACTAAACTAAAGGCGGGGATATGTCAATATTTGTGATCCTATGATTCTAGATATATAAATTTCAATATGGAGAGCTATCCCGGACTCTTAGCCTACGCCCAAACAACACCGAAGTTGCAGCGCACTAAATATATAGGACGAGACCCAGTTGAATGATAGGTCGCATACTTAAGCACGTAAACGAATATAGATTGATAAACATAAACAATAATCAACAATAAATTAAGCAATTAAGATAAACAAACTAAACATTAGATCTTCATAAACATGGCTGATACCTAAAGGTATTAGCCGATAGTCATTGTAAAAGTACACACGGTTTGATATATGAACGATTAAAATAAAGAAACCATAATCGAACGCGTATTCGGTTGCGCGAAGATTACAAGAGTTTTTCTATGATCTTGAGGCTTTTTCTGACCTTCTAGGCTCCTTTATTTGTCTCTTAGTCGACTTGGTGGTTTAGGGATTCACTTGCATACCTAAAACTGAGTTTAGGGTCGTTTATTTATAGGGTCTGGAATTTGATCGATACGCCGTATCTAGTGATGTGGCATACAGAGTATTAGGGATTTCTTGGAGTAAGGACCACGTTTGATATCTTCCAGAATATTCACCTTATATATCATGAATACGGCGTATAGGTGTTTCTTGGATACGGCGTATTGGTCTTTATGTCTTTGTGGTTTCTTGTAAAGTGTAGGCACTGATACGCCGTATCTTCTTGATGGATACGGCGTATTGAGGTAAAACCAGTTGATTCTTCTTCGTTGACCAAAGTACTATATACGGCGTATCGTTGATGTGGATACGGCGTATTCTTCAAAGTTAGGCAATGGTCTTTTGATTCGTCAAAGTCTTGGGTACGTCGTATAGGTCTAGAATAATACGGCGTATTTGCTGTCAGATCAGTAGACTTTCTCGAACTCATCGTTTATGCTCCAAAATGCGTACCTTTTAGTATAACTTCACCAAGTACTTCGTAATTACTGTAATTCTCAAATACAAACGATTAAGTAACAATTCTTTGCAATAATCATACAAAATAGGTTATTTACATGGGATAAATAATGCTATAAAATAGACGTTATTTGATGTCATCTCTTAATTTTTCTAAATAAGATTCGATTATAACTTATTCAGTTCTAAAGCTGTTAGAAACATAATTTCACAGTCTAACAAGAGAAGCTCGGTCTTGAAGAAAACTAGCATTTTATAGCTCATTAGTTAATTAATTAATTAATGTTTAATGATGTAAATGGGGTGTTATGCAAAAAGCCTGCAAAAGCCCAAAAGAAAGGCCCATAGGCCAAACCCCATTAGTGTATAAATACACTTTGTTCTTATCATTATTAGGTTAGCTAGTCAATATTATTGTTAGGGTTTCTAGCCACCAAAAAAGTTTTCTTTCAATCATCAATAAAGTCTTTATTTTCCTGCATCTTGATTCTACACATCATTGTTAAGGTTTGTATGAATGATCATGGAACCTACAATTGGTATCAAGAGCCTACAAGATTGATGAATTGATTTGGTTTGTGTTTTATTTTTTTTCTTGATTTCGAAAAAAAGGGGATTCAAAATTTTTATTGTTTGCTTTGATTCTTGATTCATAGATGGTTTATGTTTAATCTAATATCAATCAAACCATCTCGTTAGCAATCAACGATCTCCTGATTTTCTTGTGTTCATCCTTTTGGTTTGAAAAGAATTAACAAAAACAAAAGGGTGTCTTGATTTTTTGGTTCGATTTAATTAAAAAAAAGGTGCATAAATTTTGCTTTTTGTTTGGTTCGCATATAAAAAAAAGACAAGAAAAAGTGTTTTTTTTCTTGTGCGTGGTTCGAAAATTATGCAAAAAAAAAAATAGAAAGAAGTCTTGATTTTTTGTTTGTGGTTCGGATTGGAAAAAGAAGAAACAAGATGAATTCTTGAAAAAGACAGGTTGTTCGAGGTGATTTTTGCAAGCAACACTAAAGTTTGGACCGAACAAGCATAAGTCTCAAGAGCCGAACGAGTAAGAAGGACTCGACAACCGAACGAGTTTTATCCTTTGAAGACCGAACAAACAAACCTTAGCTTGGACCGAACGAGCCACTATCCTTGAGTCAACCGAACAAGCTCAATAAGAAGGACAACCGATCGAGTAAAGCCTTCTACAACCGAACGAGTGTTTTCATTCAGCAACCGATCGAGTTAAACTTATTCAAGGACCGATCTAGCTGCTTTCTTCTTGAACCGAACGAGCTTTAAGCCACAAGAACTGAACGAGTTTCTTTCTTTCATCAATCGAACGAGTGCACAACCTAGTTTGGAACGAACAAGGCAACTTCAGTGTAAACCAAACCAGTGTACACCTTCAAGAACCGAACAAGACAAAGCCTCAAGGACCGAACGAGTGTTCTTGAGTTTGGACCGAACGAGTACAACTCTTCAACGATCGAACGAGTGACATACTAGTTGGAACCGAACGAATAACCTCTTCATGAACCGAACTTGACCACACCTCAAGGACCGAACCACTACAACCTTATATGAACCGAACTAGTTAATCACTTCACAAACCGAACTAGTTAAGAGTTTAATTGTCACCGAACCAAATAATCAAACAACAACAAAAACATAAACACAAATCAAACAAATCAACAATCACTTGCGATCCGTTCATTCATACTTAAATTAAAATGTCAACTGATAAAGAATCCAGTGCAGCGGGAACGGACAATCGTCCTCCTATGTTGGTTGAGAGTGACTACGATTCTTGGAAAATTCGTATTCATAGGTACATTCGAGGAAAACCTCTTGGCAAACTTATCTGGAACTCCATTCAAAATGGACCTTCACCACACCCTATGGTTACTGATGCTCCAACTGAAGGTCAGACAGGAGTGAACATGCCAAGAATGAAACTTGATTCAGAGTTTACACCTGAAGAAACCAACCGTGAGAATGCTGATACACAGGCTGAAATCATTCTCAGTCAAGGTCTCCCACGTCATATTTTCAACATCCTGAATCAGACAAACACTGCTAAAGAGATTTGGGATAATGTGGAGATGCTTATGCAAGGTTCAGGCAGGACTTTACAGCAAAGGAAGGAAGACCTATTTGATGAGTTCGAACGATTTCGTGCCATAGGAAACGAACCAATTCATGACTATTTTGTACGTTTCCACAAGCTGGTGAATGATATGAAGATTACACAGCTTGAAATTCCCACTCATCAGCTGAACACCAAGTTTGTCAACAACCTTCCGTCTTACTGGGGTAAATATGTGACTAATGTGAAGCAGAACATGGACATTTCAACAACGAACTATGTTCACATTTATACCCACCTGAAAGCCTATGAGCCTCATGCCACAAAGACTCTCAAGAAACAAGAGCAGTCTTCAAGTATCATTGATCCATTGGCTTATATGGCTCAAGCAACACCAACCACATCTCTTCCACCACTCTCTACCTCACAACCACAACCAGCTGTTTTGTCTCCAAATGACGCAATGATGGCCACTATGACACAGATAGCAAATCTTTTAAGTGGTTTCCAGAAGCAGTTTCCTCCTACCAATAACCAGCTCAGGTCATCCTCCAACTCGAGGACACATGCTACGGTGCATGACGGCCAAATTGTTACTGAAACCGTTCAGAGAAGAGCTCCAGGGAATGTTGGAAACACAGGATCGAGAGGCAATCAAAGTTATGGTAATGTGACTACTGCTACAGGGAAGAAGGTGATATGTTATAACTGCCGAGGGGAAGGGCATGTTGCAAGGCAGTGCAAAGAACCAAAGAGAGCGAAGGATTCTCAGTACTTCAAAGATAAGATGCTGCTCATGGAAGCAAAGGAAAAGGGAGTTACTCTTGATGCTGAAGCTGAAGCATTCCTCGCCAATGTGGAATGTACTGCTCCCTATGATCAACCTCTGGCAATGGCTACAACAAACATCTTCGAAGTCAACCATGAGGATGCTTATGATTCAGACGTGGATGAAGGCCCCAATGCTGCAGCTGCTTTCATGGCTAACTTGTCATCCACAAGTGGAACCAATGGTGCAACCACCAGTCAAGTAAATGAGGTACACACTGATGCTAATCAAATCTTTGATAATGTGAATCATCTGTTGACACATGAGATGCACCAGGAAGAACACCTAGACTCCGATGTTGAGTCGGATATTGATGACAATACGATTCCGTATCATCAGTACCAACTTGACAGCGAAGTTCAAGATGTTCCAACTGAGGTATCTTCTGCGCCACCCGGTGAGATATCCATGATTACCATCTTAGATGACTTAAGAACCCAGTTAGACGGACACCTTAAGGTTAATCAGGAACAATGCCTGGTTAATGACTCCTTAAGAGCTGAGCTTGCAAAATGTAAGCTAGAAATTGTTCGTCTAGATACCCAACAGGTTAAACTTGACCTAGAACGCCAAGTTAGACAGGAACAAAACCTAGTGACTCAGCGTAACGCAAGAAACGCTGAACTTGAGCAAGAGAAAGTGATGCTAAAAACACACCTAAAAAGTAAAGATATTTCAATTGAATTTTTGAAATCTGAAAATCAAAAGGTGTTAACTGACAAAAAGAAACTTGAGGATAAATACCTCGATGAAATAGTATGTTTAAAAAGTGCAAACAAAGTTGCAACTGATCTTTTACAAAAGTTTCAAATGCCAACTCATACTATTCCAATGCTTTCAAAGAAACCAAAAAATGCATCACAGGACTTGCACAAGGATATTCTAGGTCGTAGTAACCCACGATATGGGAAAAAGGCTCCCGTTATTAATGTTAGTAATATGTGGGATACTACATCTTATCCGATCCAGGGTGGATGGAATACTTCGACTTATGCGACTCATGCATAATCAAGGCCCTCAAATCACCAAGACACAGAATCCAACTTCGATTGTTTAAGCATAACGTTCTGTCAATGCGAGGTTCTAACTTGTTAATCATGCTACGCAAATCTTCGTTGATGAATGTAACACCCCCAAAAATCAGGACAACGCAGCAGAATGGTAACATTGGGGTGCTACTTCAGGGCACAAAACACAAGTCACAGAAAACGACCTCAAAAGAGACGTTTTATAAAATGTCACATTCAATTTAATACAAATGTCAGAGTTACACAGGTTCCATTTATAATGTATTAGAAAACATTGTCAAAACGTTTGTCAAATAGTACTCAAGTTATTAAGCCTTCAAAAATATATATATCCGCACGACACGAATGCTCCCAATGCTCCACTAGCAAAATAGTAACCTGAAAATACATGCTAAAACGTCAACAATAATGTTGGTGAATTCATAGGTTTAAGT
>BQNB010049050.1:0-10578 GCA_026074375.1 Tanacetum coccineum | reverse complement strand
TACGGCTTTTGCCTGCTCGAATAACCAAAACACGAATCTAAGTAATATAAAAATCACTAATCAATATTTTTCTCTTTTATTAATCACACTTAATTAATTAATCAATTTAACACTTAACAAGCATATATAAAAATCTACTCACTAAGCATATTATTTAAGCTAACGATTATCAACAAAGCAAATCTAAACACTTTAAACTAAGCTACACTAATGTATTGAAAAATGATATTGAAGACCCGCAAATAAACGAATACCACCCGATTTATTTAGCTAAAGCAAATAATCAAATTTGGTCTAGCTAAATAAACCCTTAAGCTCCGCGCCTCATGAGTTGATCGGTACCAAAAGCAACACAAACAAACACAAACAGTTATAAAAAGCACAATTATAACAAGTTATGTTTGCAATTAACCACATGGCCCTTCAGATCACCAAACGCAGGCCTAATCCTAACAAACGCAGGCCTAAACTAAAAATCAAACGTGGCCCAAATTGTTTTAAATAAACTAAACGCAGCCTAGGCCCAATAGCTAACGAGACTAATTTAAATTTCTACAAACTGAACCAAAGCCCAAGTGAATTTTTCAGTCCAAACCAAAGCATCCAGTTGGTGGTCAATTCTAATTTGTATCACGTTTTTAGCAATAAGCTAACCTACTCTAAATAAGCTGAACTAAGATAAGCGTTTTAACGAATAAAACTACTACAATTTGAAACAATAAGCTACTAATAGGCAATTAAACTCTAAACTCTAAGGCTTGAAAACCGAATTTATGCATAAATCATGATTCATCAAATTCCAACTTATCAAATAAGTAAACCAAAACGAACTTTAAACTAAATACGCACTACAAGCTAATCAAGTGAGCATCTATGAGGCGAATAAGCTATATTTGAAAACGAATATAGGCAATAAGCTCATAAACTTTATTTATCAAATATATAACACATATCTACTAATTCATTCAAATCAAAAAATACCCATTCAAATTTCGTGATTGTTAAAAAAATGTTCAGTGAAATAAAATACATGTGTTGCATACAAGTCAGCCCCACCGCAACGCACGAACACATTCCCACTCAATATTCATTCGAAATTGATTCGCAAAAAAAATTATGCCCCGTGGCAACGCGCGAGTATCTTGCTTGTTAATCATATCCATAGCTGCTTCAAACAAACCAGCTCGGGCTACAAAAGTTATATCATCTGGTGCATGTCCTTGCTTGACTACTGTTTTTGCAGCTTCTATATATGTCTTCACATTTAGCATACATATCAATAAGACTGGTATAAAGAGCCATGTCAGGAAAATAGTTGTTAACATTTTTTAAAACAGGTCTAATTAATTATTCTCTATAAGATCGAGTGTTTGTCTATGCTATGCCTATCATAACATTTGACGTTCGGATTACTTATTGAAACACATTTTGTTTACATAAAACTAACTTGAAACAGATAACATTTATAAACAGACTCATTCTCCAAACAGAAAAAAAGGAAACAGGCAGCTTTATGTATAAACTCTACACAACCTATTTCATAGAAAGTGTTACTTTTAATTATACGTTAATAAATACCGACATTGCAAAAAGATAACGTACAAAGTACTAAAATCGACGAAGTGAAAGGTGGACTATCAAAGATAATATTTTGTTAGAAGTTATTACATAAATGAATATTGAGACAACCCGTGCATTCAAATAATATTTTGTTGAAGCGATCCTGATATCAGCATAGCAGCCTCCCGTAACACAACATTAGGACCCAAAGAACACCGATGGGCCATTTTCACCACCAACACATTAGTTGACTGTTCCAATAAGTTAGCTAATATCAGCATAGCAGTCTCCTTTAACAAATCATTATCAACCTCAACACACTGGTTTATGAAAACAGAAAGTTCCGGCCACCCATCTTCTGTCACAACACGACTTAAGAAAATATGTTTAACCTGGATTTGAGTATCTTCAGCTAAAGGTATTTTATTAAGACGTGTTAAGATAGAAGATGATGGAAATGTAATGAAAAGTTTGTGTCGTATGATTGCGAAGGCTTTCACTGTGTTTGGTGGTGAAAATGGGTGGCCAGAACTTTTTACTTATATACGTGACTTTTTGGAAAACCCAACTAAGGCTGAAATACGTGCCCACGTCAGCAATTCTGTTAAAAAAACTGTTAGAAGAGCCATTAACTCAAGATACTCAATTCCACCAGGTGAAACATATTTTATCAAGTCGTGTTTTGATAGAAGATGATGGAAATGTAATGAAAAGTTTATGTCGTATGATTGCGAAGGCTTTCACTGTGTTTGGTGGTGAAAATGGGTGGCCGAAATTTTTCCTTATATACTTGACTTTTTGGAACACCCAACTAATGTTGAGATATGTGCCACTGTTAGAAGAGCCATTAGTTTTTTTAAGCTGGTTAATGGCTCTTCTAACAGTTTTTTTAAGCCGACGTGGCACGTATCTCATCATTAGTTTGGTTTTCCAAAAAGTAAAGTATATAAGGAAAAAGGTCCGGCCACCCATTTTCACCACCAAACACAGTGAAAGCGTTCGCAATCGTACGACACAAACTTATCCTTACATTTCCATCATCTTCTGTCACAACACGACTTAAGAAAATATGTTTAACCTGGATTTGAGTATCTTCAGCTAAAGGTATTTTATTAAGACGTGTTAAGATAGAAGATGATGGAAATGTAATGAAAAGTTTGTGTCGTATGATTGCGAAGGCTTTCACTGTGTTTGGTGGTGAAAATGGGTGGCCAGAACTTTTTACTTATATACGTGACTTTTTGGAAGAGCCCACGTCAGCAATTCTGTTAAAAAAACTGTTAGAAGAGCCATTAACTGAAGATACTCAATTCCACCAGGTTAAACATATTTTATCAAGTCGTGTTTTGATAGAAGATGATGGAAATGTAATGAAAAGTTTCTGTCGTACGATTGCGAAGGCTTTCACTGTGTTTGGTGGTGAAAATGGGTGGCCGAAACTTTTTCCTTATATACTTGACTTTTTGGAACACCCAACTAATGTTGAGATATGTGCCACGTCCTGTTAAAAGAACTGTTAGAAGAGCCATTAGTTTTTTTAAGCTAGTTAATGGCTCTTCTAACATTTTTTTAAGCCGACGTGGCACGTATCTCATCATTAGTTTGGTTTTCCAAAAAGTAAAGTATATAAGGAAAAAGGTCCGGCCACCCATTTTCACCACCAAACACAATGAAAGCCTTCGCAATCGTATGACACAAACTTTTCATTACATTTCCATCATCTTCTATCTCAACACGACTTAATAAAATATGTTTAACCTGGTGGAATTGAGTATCTTCAGCTAATGACTCTTTTAACAGTTTTTTTAACAGAATTGCTCACGTGACACTGGCACATATCTCAGTATTGGTTGGGTGTTCCAAAAAGAAGTAAATAAAGAAAAAGGTCCGGCCACCCATTTTCACCACCTGAAAGCCGACACAAACTTTTCATTACTCTTCTATCATCTTCTATCTTAAGACGTCTTAATAAAATACCTTTAAAGAAGTTTTTTGCACGATCACTAATGGCTTTCCAATCAGCTGTTCTAACAGCATTTCTAAACGTGTGCCAACATTAGGTGACTGATCTAATAAGTTAACTAATATAAGCATAGCAGCCTCCTTTAACAAATGATTATCACCCGCAACACACTAACCAGAAAGTTCCGGCCCCCAATTTTCAACATCAAACACAATGAAAGCCTTCGCAAGCGTATGACACAAACTTATCCTTACATTTACATCATCTTCTATCTCAACACGTATTAATAAAGTATCTTTTACCTGGTTTTTGAGTACCTTCAAGAAAATGTGATAAACTCTTTATAATAATGTAATATATAATAATGTAATATATATTATTGAACATTGTAGTATAGATATAGATAGATGGAGCTTGG
This sequence comes from Tanacetum coccineum, assembly GCA_026074375.1. Taxonomy (NCBI): domain Eukaryota; kingdom Viridiplantae; phylum Streptophyta; class Magnoliopsida; order Asterales; family Asteraceae; genus Tanacetum; species Tanacetum coccineum. Next base: position 6,637 of record BQNB010049050.1, on the reverse strand, counting down.
AATAAAGTGAGGGGCTGGTTGAGCAAGTTAAAAGTGTGAAGGGCCAAATGTAGAAAGTTGATGCAACCCTAACCTTATATATAGTCTCAGGATCATCACAAACTCACACAGACATTCAGTTTACGACATAATAATCCTCCCTAATATCCAAACCACAATGACGACGGCGCGTGACACACAACCTCCCTACCAAACCACCGCATCCGCCGGAGGAAAGCTCCGCAAAGCACCTCTCCAACGGAGAAACATTCCGTGCGCACCCGCAATCAGGAAGAAAAACCCTAACTTGTTGACCAAAATCGTTGACCGTGCTAGTAAGCTTTTTCGTGTCGTTTTTGGTAACCGGAATCCGTCAGGTTAATTTCTTTTTCTCAAAATTTGTTTATTCTTTTGTTATTAATTTGGTTACTTTCTGTTAATTGTGTAGCTTAGTTAATTTATATGACTCATGCTAGTTATTGTTATTGTTATTAATTAGGTTAAATTGCGCTATTTTTTAATGATTTTATCTAGTTTCTGTTATTAATTAGGGTTTTGTGATTGGTTGGGGGTTAAAATTATGTTTTTTCATATGCTAAAGTGGCTCGTCGATGCATTATTTGTGTTTGGTGAGAGATGCATATGAGTTCTGCGGTGTAGGTAGAAGCCACAATGCACGTGAGTTACATCATTTTAGGAGATGCTTTAATGGTGTAATAGCAAAATGAACAACTTTTGTATAACTATGGCAAGAAAGAAATGATCGGATCTTGTATCAAGTATATGACCATAAAAATATTTTATTGTTTTGTAATAGTAACTGGTAAGCTAGTATGGGCTAGGTTTGCTGTGTGGAACGTATAATTAGCCACTATGTTGTTTCTTTACTTTAATGTTCATTATGCTCTACATACCCCTTACGACAGCATTTATGTGAACAGAGACTACTCGGGAGGAAGGGCAACACGGTAATTCTGCCAGTATTTCTGCTGCTACTGGGATATCGGATCTTGGACAAGTGTTGCAACAAAAAACCTTTACTAGGTCCGTCTATGATTTTACTGTATTTCTATGTTATTTCTTTTGCTCTGAGTGGTGACCCGTATCTTTACTCTATATAACATGTTTGAGCCTGAGTAGTGCACTCATTTATCAATAACATGCAACTTGTATGACCCAAAACTTGCTTTTGAGGTAAATAGTGAATGAACTGCCAATACTGATGTTATATACTGTAACAGGTCCGAAATCGAACGGTTGAAAGCATTGTTGCATTCAAATCCGTATTGTTCACCATCTTCTCTTCTAAGGCTTGAGGCGTCAACAAGTGGCTCTCTGAAAAAACATGGAGATGAGAGGGATAACTTACATGCTATTACCACGCCCATGGTCACATCAAGAGTAAGTAATGTATACATGCATGGCTGTAGGCATTTTGGTTTACATTTTTGGCGGAGGTTGCAATTTTGACCCAGTAACTTGTGAATGGGTTGATTTGGGAAAAATAAAAAATTTACAATTATATTATTCATGAGGTTGTGCTATTGATGATTTAATATAAAATTTGTGATCATGTTTAACTCACTAATTATATGACAAAATCTGAAATAATTCAAGACAAGATTTTGTCATGATGACAGATCTAGCACAGCCCCGTGAATAATATAACTGTCATATAATTGGTGAGTCAAACATAATCACAAATGATCCATTGTTAAAATATGCAATATAATATTATATTGTCTTCAGGATCTTGAGGAGGAGATTGCTTCACCTGTTGAGCTGGCAAAGGCCTACATGGGTTCCAGGCCTTCTAAGGCAGCACTGAGACAAGATTTAGTGATGCATAATAACGCAACGGGCTTTTTAAAATCACCAAATACATTAATTGCCTCAAAAATTGCAAATGGATTCACAACACCAAGATCTCGAGGCAGATTGGCAATGTACAACATGGCCCACACACCATATGCCAGATCTCCTTCAACTTTTACCGAAAAGGTTTACTTGATCGCCTACCTTTATTCAACATACTGTTTCAAGATTGCTTATTGGGTCGGGTCGGCAAGCCATCTTCGGGTTGGATCCTGCACTAAACAAAGTAATCGGATGACTTCCTGCACAAGTAAAGGTAAACTGTTAGCCTTACCATGGGGACGGACTCCACGATTAGATTCCAGCGTGAGAGTAAGAATACAAGTTATCAGTAGTATGTGTGTCTATTGAGAAGGGTGAGGGAATCATACCTTTTGGGTGTGAGGGGACCCTCTTTTATAGGTGACTAATCACATTAAATGCATATTAAGGTATGATTGATTGTTGACTCGCATTAAATGCTGATTGGATGTTGACTAATCACATTAAATGCTGGTTGGATGTTGATTAATCACATTAAATGCTGATTGGATTTTAGTCACATTAAATGCTGATTGGTTTAGACTAATCATATTAAGTGCAGATTGAATGTTGCCATATCGGGGCCAAGGCCAGGGTCCAAATGTGATTAGTACAGTCCACACCCAGAGGTATGTTGTACGTACTCTACGTCATCAGTACGCTACACGTAATGTAAAGAAGACGGCAAAAAAGGAATTGTTCGCACAAAGGCAAGAATAGTGGTAGATCAAATGGTGTAACCCATGCTTTGAAAATTGTACAAATTAGTCTCTAAAGTCTTTGACGGTATTCAAAAGCATTGATTACAATTTATTTTCGTAACGAAAATCATTGATTGATTGTGATTTACTTTTGTAACGGAAAGCATTGATTGTGATTTAGTTCAGTCAACAAATCAATGTTCATATTAATATTAACATAAAATTAAAAGTCAGTTATAGATTGAGCGAAAGTTGAAAAGGTTGAAAAAATAATTGATGATTTAACGTAATCAAAAGTTCATAATAACAGATAAAAAAAAGTTTATACATAAGCAAAATTTCATATTTTTATCGAAAAACAAAGCTCGTGCATCGCACGGGTATGAACGTAAAATGTAGTTGAAAGAAAACTTAAATAGGCGACATGATTTTGATGTTAAACTTTTAGGTGGGTTTGGAGGAAAAAATTGGGTCAATTAATAAGTGTGTTAATTTAATATAATAGTTTGATTTTTACACAAATACAATTCCGTTTCAAACCCAACCGCCGAAATATAAACTTATACTATGCTTTATATAATTAACAAGAAGATTTTACACAAAAACAAGTCCGGTGCAACGCACGGGCGTATCGAAGTCTCGTGATTTTAGCGGTTACACTCTTTGATAATTATTGAAGGCCGTTACAATGTTAAATTAAATAAATGGGTGGTTATGACTAAATTAAATGGGGTGTTACAAAGTGAGGGGCTGGTGTTGAGCAAGTTAAATATATGAAGGGCCAAAAGTAGAAAGTTGATGGAACCCTAACCTTATAAATAGTCTTGGCATCATCCCAAAAACTCACACAGACATTCAGTTTACGACATACTCCTTAATATCCAAACCACAATGAAGACGGCGCGTGACACGCAACCTCCCTACCAAACCACCGCATCAAAGCTCCGCAAAACACTTCTCCGACGGAAGAAAAACCCTAACTTGTTGACCAAAATCGTTGACCGTGCGTATAAGCTTTTTGGTGTCGTTTTTGGTAACCGGAAGCCGTCAGGTTAATTTCATTATTGATTTTAATTATGTTTATTTATTACATTTTGTTACTCTCTGTTCATTGTTTAGCTAATTGAGTTAACTACTGTACATTTTTGGTTTTTGCCGAGTATATATGGTTTTAGTCCAAAATATAACGGATCTCGTCTATTTTTGGTCCACTTTTGGTCCTTGTCGGGTAGTCCAAAAATGTAGTTAATTTATATTGTTATCTGTGTGGAGCGTATAAGATTCACGTTAATTAGCCACTATGTCGTTTCTTTACTTTAATGTGCATTATGCTCTACATACCCCTTACGACAGCATTTATGTGAACAGAGACTACTCGGGAGGAAGGGCAACACGGTATTTCTGCTGCTACTGGGATATCGGATCTTGAACAAGTGTTGCAACAAAAAACCTTTACTAGGTCTGTCTATCATTTTACTGTATTTCTATGTTATTTCTTTTGCTCTGAGTGGTGACCCGTATCTTTATATCACATGTTTTAGTGCACTCAATTATCAATAACATGCAACTTGTGTGACACAAAACTTGCTTTTGAAACTGCCATTACTGATGTTATATACTGTAACAGGTCCGAAATCGAACGGTTGAAAGCATTGTTGCATTCAAATCCGTAATGTTCACCATCTTCTCTTCTAAGGCTTGAGGCGTCAACAAGTGGCTCTCTGAAAAAACATAGAGATGAGAGGGATAACTTACATGCTATTAGCACGCCCATGGTCACATCAAGAATAAGTAATGTGTTCATGCATGGTTGTAGGCATTTTGGTTTACATTTTTGGCGAAGGTTGCAATTTTGACCCAGTAACTTGTGAATGGGTTGATTTGGGGAAAACAAAAAGTTTACAATTAGAGTTAAGTACATTTTTGGTCCTTCTGGTTTGGTGCATTTTCTCACTTTTGTTCCAGAAATAAAAAAAGGTTTGGTTTTTGTCCAAAACACATAGTTTCGTTTCACTTTTGGTCCAAAAGACATAGTTTCGTTACACTTTTGGTCCAAAAGACATAGGTTCGTTTCACTTTTAATCCAAAAATTTTAGTGCAAATTCACGGGATTGGACTAAAAGTGGACCGAAACTAAGTTTTTGGACCAAAAGTGAACCTTTTTTGAATTTTGGACCAAAAGTGAACTCGCACCAAACCACAAGGACCAAAAATGTACTTAACTCTTACAATTATATTATTCATGAGGCTGTGCTATTGATGATTTAATATGAAATTTGTGATCATATTTAACTCACCAATTATATGAAAAAATCTTAAATAATTCAAGACAAGATTTTGTTATGAGGACAGTACCTGATCTAGCACAGCCCTGTGAATAATGTAATTGTCATATTATTGGTGACTCAAACATAATCACAAATGATCCATTGTTAAAATATGAAACAGAATATTATATTATCTTCAGGTTCTTGAGGAGGAGATTGCTTCACCTGTTGTTGAGCTGGAAAAGGCCTACATGGGTTCCAGGCCTTCTAAGGCAGCACTGAGACAAGATTTAGTGCTGCATAATAACGCAACGGGCTTTTTAAAATCACCAAATACATTAATTGCCCCAAAAATTGCAAATGGATTCACAACACCAAGATCTCGAGGCAGATCGGCAATGTGCAACATGGCCCGCACACCATATGCCAAATCTCCTTCAACTTTTACCGAAAAGGTTTACTTGATCGCCTTTCAATAATACTAAAGTATAATTTGTATACTTTTACATAAGTTCAGGGAATCACATCAAGTTATGGCAGTGAGGAAGCTTTGACATCTTCTTAGTCTGCCTTTCAGCATGGAGGGAAAATGGTATTCCTTGGAAATATGCCTTGATTACAAACATTATGCATCATGTCTTCTATGTTCTTCTTTCTAGAGGTGACAAAATTGGCTGGCTGTACGAGTTGGCTAAATGGGTAACGGGTGAAATGGGCTGGATAAAAAATGGATAAGTTAGAAAGCGGGGTGGACTGGCACATACCCTTTTTATTCTTTCCTTAGTTTTATAAATAAAACAAGCTGAATATGAGTGTTAATTTTTTATTAAAGTAATATGCAGCTTTTGTTTTTTTAGTGAAGAGATCTAGGAAGTTTATGCAATTTAACACACTTTTGGTGCTGTCCACCGGCTTGACCTGCATTCTTTTTAGTTAAGTCTTCTAACCCTACCAAGTTGACATGTATAGATAAAACATAACCCAGATCAACACATATGCCTCTATTTTTTTCTAACAGTGTTTTCACGCTCTCTGTCTGGCTCTAAAACGTAAAAGTTCTATACTAGACGATGATATTAGATCGGGTGGTCCACTGCGTAGAACTCGACAAAAAGCTAATCTCGCTCTAAAACGTAGAAGTTCTGTACTAGACGATGATATTGGATCGGTTGGTCCACTGCGTAGAATTCGACAAAAAGCTAATCTCTTAATGCTAAGAGATAAAAGAGAACTCGGATACACGGCACTTCAACAGCCGGATCACGCGAGTCTGCTTCTAATGAACGATTATGAACTAAAAATTGTTAAGGGAGCTGAAAAAATAGAGACACAAGCATGCATGGTTCGGGATTGGTCTCGGGCTATGCTAATGTTCCTACAAAGTCCACTCAAACAGCCACAAAAATATTGCAGCACCTTGAAAAAATGGATTTAAAGGAAAAAAGTTCTGGCTCAACTAAATCACCCACAAAACTGACGTTAGATATGCTCCATGGGCAGGCTCTTAGAAGCTTGGAGAAGGTGGATTCGCCGAAATTGCTTTCTTACCCTCACGATAATCAGAAATCAAAGGTTCAGCACCATGAAAGGCTACATGATAGTCGAGAGCTGACCTCCAAAGGCAAGGAAAAATTTGAAGAAAATGGACCAAAGAAATACCCAGTTAAATTTATATTTCTCTAAGCTTCAAGATCAGGATCCATTGATTGTTATGGACGGCGGAATAAAAAAGATTGTTTTGGTTTAGGTTTTATGGGATGAATGGATGGTGGGTTGTTGTATTTGGGCCAATGA
>BQNB010049049.1:0-42235 GCA_026074375.1 Tanacetum coccineum | reverse complement strand
GGGGATACTGTAACATCCGTGATTTTATCAGGTTAGTGATACCTTTAGAGATGGCTAAGTGTTCTTGTTGTGTGATTCTTGTGTGCTATGTGTTATATATGTGTGCTAAGTGGTTTGGATAGGTGTATGATATCATTTTAAGTGCGTTTGTGTTTGGTAATGAGTATTTCATTTGTTCACGTATAGTGATAATGGAATGGAATGACGTATTGCATTCAATGCTACGTCAATAATTGGATGATTTTGTGTTAAGCATTTATGGGAAACACATTATGTTGGTAATAAGTGTAGTGAGTGAAATTTGGATATTTATAGAAGACTTTCTAAATATAGAAAGTAAATTGTGAAATGAAAAGTTATTTTTAGAAAGTTAGTAAGTAGCGTTTATGTAAAAAGGTTTACCCAAATTAGCTTAAGTTTTTATGAAAACTTAAGGTAATGAAGATAATTAGTTGATTAATAAAAAAGTAAAAAAATATATATATATGAGGGGGAGAACGAATTTGTATAGGAATATATAAAAAAAATTAATTAATTAAAAAGGGAGGTGATTGGATCGGTTATAAAGAAAGAAAAAAAAGGAAACAAATCTGATTACAATTAGGATTCTAGGTAGTATAAATATAAGATCAATAAATCCCTAAAACACTTTTCTCTCATCTCTTTTGTTGTTTGGCCGAAACCCTCAAGAAGAAGAAAAAAAAGATTTTTTTATCAAGAATCAAGGTTTAGGTATGTTCGTTAACCCTAGTTGTTTAGTTTTCTTTAAATCATGTAACACTTAATATGGTGGATCATTAGGGTTTTAAAAACTTCTGTAATTAAGGATGTATTAATCATGCTAGAGTGTTTAGGGTTTAATTAGGATCATATTGGTGTAAATGGTTAGGGTTAGATCGCGTTAATTTATGATTTAGAGTTGAGCAGATTTTAGGTTTGTGTTCAAATGATGATATCTTGATGATAGAAACGTGTTTTGATATGATTCAAAATTCTAAATTGTATTTTAAAGAGTCTATTTTTCAAAAAGTCCGGCCTCGAATGATTTTGAGTTCGCGAAGTTGGTCAAACGTTGGTTACAAGAAAAGTTATCAAAATAGTAAATACGGGTCATAATTAGGTCATGTTTAGGAGGGTAAAACCCTAACTTAAAAGTGGAATTAAGGATAGCCAATCTACAGGGGTTAAGTTCAATATGTATATAAAGAAACCCTAGAAGGATAGCTTCTGATTTTGTGTCTAAGTATGGTAGTTAGGGCCATACATTTTGGTACACAATCAGATCCGAATTGGGACAGTTTTGAAGTTTGATTTTATTTAGGATAGTTTCACATGTAACGAGTAGTTGGGAATCATAAGGTAGTTAGTAAACTCATAAATGAACTTAGGTGATTTTTGGTATAATTTATGGAGGTTATCAAGTAAGGTTTTTAACTTAGTAAAGATACACTAAAATTCTACATTTTGGAATAAATTGTAGTTAACTACTGTAATGTGTTAATGAGGTGGTTAAGGTTGGGCATGGTGTCGGGGTGTCCATTGATGGTTTATCAAACCCTTTTAATTCCATCTATGTTAGTTTTTGTGGGGCAGATCAGGTTGGATTGGTTTTTTGTTGTTTTGTGTACATGGACTAGAGCATTTAGCTTGCTCGCGTGTAACCGTGTTTATTTATTTGTATAGTTGCGTGATAGGAATTGGAAGCTGCGTTTTGAACATTCACGTGAGTTATATAGTCCCACTTTTTATTGCTTTTTAAACTTGGGACGAAAATGATGCAAGTGTTGAAAATGAGTTTTAAAATTGCTTTGATTATGTGTTGTGTAAATGCATGGACTATTAGGTGATGATATGCGTTATGGGTACATGTTATGGGATGTGATTTTGATGTGTGGAACTAGTCAGGAGGGTCTATCTTGCGGGTAATCCCAGGGCCTGTTTAGTAGAAGGTACTGTTGCCTAGTCAAGAGGGTTACTTGCGGGTATCCATGGACTGAGCTAGAGGGAAAAGGATTTGGATTGATCCAAGAGAGATTGAGGTCGTCTACTTGGTGTTTGAGTGATTGATTGGATTGAATTGCATGTTAGCTTGTATGTTAGTTAGCATAATTGTCATGCAAAAGTATTGTTTTATAATCACAGTAATTCGGTTATTGATTTTGGAAAGGGATTAATATATGTGTCTGAAAACCTATGTTCCTGACCAACCATTGTGTTGACGCATAAGCATCATTTTCAGGTATTCAGCAGGATGAGACTAAAGTTAGGAAAAGTGGCTAGATGGACCGTAGGCAGCTGGCGAAGTTTAGTTATCTAGATTTCGTTATTGGTTTTGGATAATGAATGTTATTTGCTTTGCTCTGTTAGGATGTTTGAATGTTTGCATGTCATGACGTTGACATGAACTACCTTCATTTCAATGTCAGACGCCTTTTGGATTTTGTTGATGTGTTTGGGCATTTTCATGACACGATGTGTCTATACCTTGTATCTTTATGCATGTTTTAGTTTCTCTTATAGAGGCAAAAGATTTATGCTAGCTCCAGAATTGGCTAAAGCATTAGTCCTATCAAGTTCTTGTAGAGCACACGGGATAAGAAATTTTCTGGTATCTTCGAGTTTCTCAGGAACTTTGTTCAAGATGATGGCAGAACATTTAGCATTTACGGTTGTAATGGCAATCTCCTCAAGTTTCTCTTTGTTTCTTAATAAAGTGCTTAACCATTTGTTGAATTTTGGCATTTCGATGAGAGTATCTTTTAATCTAATTTCTAAACATAGTTGTTTAAACAACTTCATAAACCTGCTTTGCTGAGCACTAGGTGGTGTATCTTTCTCTCTCACTTTTATCCTATCGGGATATGGAAGTTTAGGTTGATATGAATTAGGCTCTGGAGAATTTGGCTCTGGAACAGTTTTCTTAGCCTTTGGTTTTGGAATTTCAATAAAAATGGAATCATGATCCTCCGGAGGTGGGACTTGTGCGGTATTTTCTGAACTGGATTTTTACACTTTGTCTATTGTCGTCTCCGGGTTTTGTTCGGGTTCCTTTAGAGGAGTAGAAACAACGAGTGTAGGAACAAGAGGAGTCCAAGGTCCTTTCACACGTTTTCCACTCGTGTATGTTGTGTAGCATTGACATGCTCACGAGGGTTAGTTACTGTTTGACTTGGAAGAGTACCTGAATTCGAAGATGAAGCGGTGTTGGAAGTTATGAACTTAGAAAGCATTTCTGTTAAATTTGTCATCTGGTTTTGTAAACCCTGGCCTTGATTTTGCATATTCCGTAACACAACATCATTAGCCTTGACATAATTCTCAAAATCGGTCTTTGAAACGCCTTGCATTTGTTGAGGAGGAGCTTGATAAACTGGTGGTTGATTAGTTGGAGGTTGGTAAACTTGTCCTTGATTGAAGTTACTTCCACGGTTTTGATTGAAACTGGTTCCTCGATTTTGGTTGAAATTATTTCCTTGATTTGGATTGAAACGGTTTTGATTGTTTTGAATCGGAGGAAAACAAGGAGGTCGGATTTGGTTTGAAACCATCGGAGGTCTAGAATTGGAATTTCCTTGATTAAAATTGGCTGCAGCAGCTTGTGAAACGTACTCTTGAATGTTGTCTTGATAAACGTTGCCATCGGTGGCTGGACAGTTTTTATAAGAGTGAGCACCTCCACAAGTTACACAACTCTGCTCGACCGCTTTTACGGTTGCGGGAGTTTGGGCTTTTTTTTGTCGATAAGCATAGTCTTCATCAAATTCTTAAGTTCAGAGACTTCGGTTGTAAGAACAACTACATCTGGTGAAATTCCTGGAGTAGATGAATTCGAACTCACTTTGGCAACAACTGCCTTGTTTCATGAATTACGAACCTTGGATTTACTCTTGATAATTCTCAAGCATTCACGAGGCATCTTATCCAAAACATTTCCACCCGCAGCAGAATTTAACGAGTCTTGATCATTAGCATTCAAAGTATTGTAAAACGTATCCAAATGATGTAGTTTTGAAAATCCGTGATGTGGGCATGCTCGAAGAAGGTCATTAAATCGATCCCAAGCCTCATAAAATGATTCGTCAAATCTTTGTTGAAATCTTGTGATTTCATTACGAAGATTTGTCATTTTTGAAGGAGGAAAGAATTGATTAATGAATTTTGAAACAAGATCATCCCATGTCAAAATTGATCGAGGAGGTTCTTTTTCTAGCCAAATCCGGGCTGAACCTTCAAGAGAAAACGGAAAAAGCATAAGCTTAATTGACGTGCTCGAGACGTCCGGGAATCTCATTGTTGAAGTAATCTTATTGAAATAACGGATGTAAGCATGTGGATCCTCTTTATCATGTCTGAAAAACTGTTTGTTTTGAACAAGATTGATTAAACCATGCTTTAACTGAAACTTAGTTTTGATTTCGGGAATTACAATTGCATCCTCGTACCCCTCGGTGGGTGCTTGGAGCAATTGTGCCATTGTCCGGTTATCAGCCATCGGAACTAATGGAGGATTAACAAAAGGTTCTTCTAAATGAAATGGTTGAACAACAGCCGGTTGGCTTTGTTGATGGTTACGGTTGCGGGTTTGAGAACGAGTGCGCATGCACAAAGTAGAAAAAGAAAATTTAAACTAATTTTTTTTAATTTTATTGTTTTTTTTTATTATTTTAACAAACTAAATTAACGGATAACGAGAAGACAACTTAAACCAAATAATCAAATTTACTTCACGGTAGCTCTTAAAAATTTTACTTTTTAAGGTGAGCCGTACTTCGTAAATGACACAAATGGCAAGTTTTGAAATCTTTGATTCGAGTTGGGAACTTATTATGATAATACCTCAATTGAAGGTATTATTTGTTGGTGTTCTTTTACCAACTTTGTTTATTTTTTAAATTGAAAGAGCAAATATTTTTGTATTTTTGTTTTAATCTTCTATTTATACTAAAAAGAAAAGAAAATTATTTTTTTACTTTTTATTTTTATAATTTTTTTTATTATTATTTATTATTTATTTTTTAATAAAAACAAAACTTTCAAAAATGAAAGGGTCTTCAAATTAATATCAACAAACTTCAAACGATAGAATCTTAATCACAAATCCCCGGCAGCGGCGCCAAAAATTGATTCGTCAGAATCAACACACGTAATAATATAAAATATATAAGACAATGGAAAATTTACCAATTTACCCTTGAGGACAAAGGTGAAAAGGAAATTCTTCAAAATATATATAATATAATATAATACGTATCTTAACCGGGAAGTATGATTCCCCGGGTCGTTTCCCCAACGACTTGTGAAATTGAGACCACGTTTGATGCTTGGACAATGATTTGAATGGGATACAAAGTTTGATTTGATTTTCTACTTCTACAAATTAAAATAAGCAAATGATAACAATTAAGAATGAAAACAAACAACGGAAATTTAAATTTTAACTAAAAACGCAAAACGGGAACTTTAAACGTAAGCTACAAACCCTAAATTATAAAATTAAACCTAAATTGAGTTTTTCTTTTTAAATGGACTTAAATTGACTAAAAAGTAAGTTTAAAGAAAACTAGAACAAAAACGGAGTTGAAACGAGCGTTAAAACACGAAAAACGAAAATGAGAACGAATCCCGCTCTTTAGAAAATGAAATTTTGCAAATTAGACTCTACGAAAGCAAAACTAATTTTCCTAGGAACTTTAGGATAAAAGAAAATTTTCTAAAAAAGATTTATATTTTTTTGTTTATTTTCTTATTTTTTATGATTTTTTAAAGTTTTTAATGAAAATAAAAGATTAAAAATACTAAACAAACTCTAAAAATTCTAGAAAAATGACAGAAAATAGCTTAAACTATTTAAATCCTAGGAAAAATAAGCCCGATGTCACAGCTTATAAAATAAGCTACGAAATAAGCTTAACAGCTTATAAGAGCTTATAAAGCTAAATGAGTATAAGAAATTAATAGTGCAAGGGTCTTATGAAAAAGACCACAGGGCACAGCGGTAAGGAGTGTGAGTGTGTGTGTATAAAAGGTTGAGGTGTTGAGGTCGGGGATTCGAGTCTTGCTCACCCCCGACTTTCGCTTCCCTTTTTTTGGTTTTTATAAAAAAACTTAAAGAACAAAAATTGTAGAGGACAACTTTTTAAACAACTTTAATAAAGTGACTACTAGCTTAAACTCAAAATAAAGCTCTCAAAAAGCTTTTTAATAAGCTGTTAACAGAAAGTGCCCTTTTGAGGGCTTAAAAACTTATTTTGACTAAAAAGCTTGCACACAATTCATTATAAGCTCAATTTAAATTCTAAAAACTGTTTTAAAAAGCTTAAGATGTGTAGAAGCTAAATTCAATAAGCTAAGTTAACTGAAAACTCTAAAAGATATCTAAATTCTATGATCTAGGAGGCAAACTTAGCAAGGAAAACTCAAAGCTTAAAAACTTAATAAGCTATAAAACTCAATAAGCTATTTCAGACTCTAAGCTTTTGAAGACTTATCTCTCTACTTATATGCTATGAATCAAAATCAATAAAACAAAACTTATAAGCTAAAAATCTAAGTTTAAAAGCTAAGACTAGTTAATACTGTTTTTGGCTTTTTGAGATTTTTAATGAACTTTTTAAGCTAAATTATCCTAAGAAATAAGCTAGAAATGTGAGAACAAGTTTTAAACTACTTTAAGCTATATGTAAACTATAACCCTACTGATTTTTAAATTCTAAATCCTAGAAACTCTAGCTTAAATTTGATAAGCTAGCTTAAAATGAAGCTCAAAAGACAGCAGTAGTAACTGCAATTGACCAAAGAGCAAAACTAACTTGCATGTGTCCTTAAGAGACAACCCTGCACTAGACACTCCTATTGAGTGTCTAAGAACACCTAGCAAACAAATTCCAAGCCTAGGAAGGCTTGGATCAAATTTCTAACAATCTAATATGAAGGGGAAAAATCCCCTAGTGCAGGAACAAATAGATTAAACCTTAAAATGATATTAAACTTAAACTAATTCTTCAAACCTGCTTAAAACCTAATCAAATGTGAAAATCAAAATAACCAAAATAATTTGCACAATTCAGTTTGACTTTAAGAGGTCAAACTGCATTATTCCAAACACCCCTTTAACTAAGATAGTTTTCATTTTAGCTTATGGATTTGAAATCTAGCTATCTAAACTTGAATTCCAGGTAGCAAACAACTTATGACAGACTTTATAAGCTTAAACTAACCACTAGATAAGCAAATATTAAAGAGATTATAACTATGCTATGAATTTTTGAGCTTATGACAGATTTAAAGAGCAAATATGAGAAATCTAATATCTATTCTATAATAATCAAAAATAGATAATAAAAGCTAGTTAACAAGCATAAAAAACATATAGATAAGCACAGTTAACTAATAATAAGCTTAAATAAGCAACTATTAAGCTAGTAATCTATGACAGAAATGAAAATGACAAACTTACATGAACCTTAGCTAAACAAAGGCATAAAAAGGCTCAAATGAGCATCTACAGGCTCTGGCTTATCTTAGGATAAGCCAGTTTAAGTCCATATGAGCCCTTCCATAATTGGCTCATCTTCCAAAAGTCCAAATAAGCAAAGGTACTTTAAGCTGATTTTAAAGCTTTGAGTATATTAAATGACTTATTAAGCTCAAATCTAAGCTTAGAGACTTAGATGAGCTTGTTTGAGCTTTTGAGAAACTTTTCAAACATTAACAGCTTATTAAACCATACTTTAAGAAAATATGAGCTTATGAAAGAACTAAGGGCTTAATAAGAAACTTTTTATTAATTGGAAAATAGCTGATTACAATACTTGAATTAAAACATTACATTGAGAGATCACTAACTAAAACATTTTTGAAAGAAAAGTTATTTGAAAGAGATTAAGGGTTATAAGTGAAAACAAGCTTTTAAAAACTAAAATGAGAATTTTATTAATACTAAAAAAAACAGATTACAATTCCTTATAGAAACGACTACAAGAGCTTGAAAAAGTAAAATTACATTTAAAAAAACTACATTAGCTATTTTACTAAGAAAAATTACAAGGGAAAAAGATAGATGTCTGTGGGTGAGGAGCTCATATTTATAGCCACCAGGGAAGCTTCTAGGCTCCAAAGTTTGTTAGATCTTCCTTCAATCATTGCCCTTGATTCCTCTAATCATTGAGTATTCACTTTCTACTGTTGGATCACTTATGAGCTCATACGGATTGCCAGCGTGGCAATCCATGATGTGACACCTTTGTGTTACTTTTGTGAGTAGAATGAGTACAAATCCCAACATTTCCTTATGCTTTCTTTAATCCAAAGTGGCATCCTTTGTTGGGTATCAACCAATGAGAGCATTTGGTGATGTAAACTTCTGCCCATGTGTACTTAGCCCTTTCAAATGTCCTTTTTGGCCTTTAATTTGTAAAATCCCTTTGATTTGACCTTAGGTGAAAAATGAAGAAGAAGGGTGAACAGTGGTAAAAACCACTTTTCCCGCTTCTTTTTAACTGAAAGGTGTGTTTGTATAAGTTTGACCCGGACTTATGGGAGGGTTGACTTGGATTTTTATAAAAGGATTGGGCCATGAGGTTTGGGCCGGGTAAATAGTTTTGAATTTCTTATAAAAAAAGATAACAATTGTTAACTTTTATAAATAAAAGTTAACGGCCGTTAGGGTTTTTAAGGATTATTTTTGTAAATTGGTTTATAAATAAGGGACTGGTTTGTAACTTTTGGATTTGTCTTTTTGTGGTTTGACTTTGTTTGACCAAAGGTTGACTGAGGCTTGACTTTTTGACTTTTTTGTAGAAAACTTCCGGCTTTTTGTGTGCTCTTCCGTTCTTGTGTTCGTGTTTGCCCGGTTTTAACCGTTTTCTTATGGTTTTTGCTTTATCCGTACCTGCACATTGAAAACACAAAAACAAGCATATCTTTGCCATTTTTATTATGTTTTTGGTCTTTATTAGGTTTATTTTGATATAAAATGGATATGTGTTTTCACACATATCAATCCCCCTCGAGGGTTTATGAAAACATTAGAAGATTTAAAATGCGAGGCTATAAACTCACCTTAACAAGGAAAATCTGATTGATGGCAAAAGTATATCAAGTGAAAGTAACGGCCTCGTCACGCAACCTGGGGTAATATGTCAAGTCTTAGTGTGATGGTTTATGTTTCAAAACTTCATAAAGTTTAACGTATTACTTTGATTTATTAATTTATAGAAATATTGTATCACTGTTCGGGCTATCATAATCCAGAGGCCATGTAGTATCATTTGAGGAGTCAGAGCACTTTAAATCGTAAACCCAGCAAACTCGTCAAAACAAATACCCAAATGGAACCCCTCACATGAAATTCCCTAGTAACGTGATACGATAAGATTTTAAGTTTCTTCAAAAGCTAGTCGATGATAAATTACGTTAATTATATAACGTAATTGTTTTATAATGCGTCGATCGTTGATTAATAGCGATAAATGTATCGGGTTTTAATAAAATCGAGTCTTATAATATTAATATATATTTTTATAATTTATATAAAAATATTATATTTTATATTTTTAAGAATACGAAAATGGCAATATTTACCCTTGGTTTATAAACTTTTACAAGTTTAGTCCTTTATATAATAAGTATATGAAATTTAAACCTTTAACTTTGAAACTTGGCAAGATAGGTCCTTATAGTTATATCTTTAGGAAAATGACATTTTCAGCCCCTATAGTTATAAATTTCAGAAAGTTACGATATATACCCCTTGCATGGAAATGATTTACAAATCAAGTCCAAAAAGCCATGCAAGCTTATTTTAGGGTTCCAAATGATATTTGCAGGTCATGGCTTTTTAGAATAAGCTAAAATAAGATGTTCTAACGTAACAAAAGTTTAGAAAAAGGATTCGTTAGCTAGAAAATCAAAACGGGTCATTTTTAGGGTTTTAACCAAAAACGCATGGGTTTGAGGATTCAAGGCTTAAACAAGAGTTCATATAGGATCTTAGGAGTCTTATGAACATTCTAAAACAGATTATGAGCTTATTGAACAAGATTATAAGCTTACTTGAGCTAAAATGGGTCGAAATGGGGTTTTTGGGTTCGTACGCCTAGAAACGCCTTCAATGGCTTCTTTTTCTTGATTCTTGGCTTCAAATTTGCTGAGTTCTTCCTTATTTGATCTTCCTTGGTCTTCCTTGATCTTGTTTAAGACTCCATTTATATGTTTGATAAGTTTTGAGGTATGATTTGAAAGAGTGTGTGTTTCGGCTATATATAGGGCTCATATGACCCTTAGTGCCCAAGTTATCTTGATGTAAGGATCAAGTGTTGTAGAGTGGTGACTAAGGAAGGCTAGTGATGAGTATTGTGGGCTATGGAGGTAGCAATGCAAGGTGGAAGGGTGTTGAGGGGGTTCGGTTACAATAGAGTGACAAGGAGGTGACAAGAAGACTTGGTGACCAAGGGAGGTGATGGAGGTGCTTGTAAGGTGCTTGGGTGGCTGCTTGGTGACATGGTGGTGAGGTCATAGAGGTGTTAGGGAGCTAGCTTAGCTTAAAAATGGGTTTAAAAAGAAATAAAGGGTGTCGGGTTGGTTTTGGTTTCGGCTTAGGGTTTAGGGTTTTAATTCGAGTTAGGGTTAGGGTTTAGGATAGTTTAAGGTTTAGGATTAAGGTTTAGGATTAAGATTAGGGTTTAGGATTAAGGTTTAGGGTTTAGTTTTAAGGTTTAGGATTTAGTTTTAGGTTTAAAATGAAATTAGGGTTTTAGGGTTTCGTTTAGGGTTTAGGGTTTTAGATTAGGGTTTTAGGATGACTTAGGGTTTAGGTTTAGGGTTTAGGAGTCATGCATTAAGTGTTTGTACCTTGTGCTAAAGTGGTAGTAAGAAACTAAAGTGATTTAGGAGGTAAAATGACCTAGTTTGGTTTTCTTGCATTATTGACTTGTACATTGGGCTTTAGAAAGTTGTAACTTGATTTAGGAGGGAAATATATTCAAATGTTGTGCATTATACACTTGCACACATGCTTGAAGGCTTGCACATTCATTTTATATGTATATATTTCATATAATTAGGGTTTTGATATAAACGTTAATGAATAAAGTCTGTTTTGATATAACGTTGTAAATGGTACGTTAAATGGATAATGTACTTGGTAAAAATGATATTAAGATATAGACTTGACATATTAGGATGTTTACATGATATAAACATAGATATAGATGGCATTGGTGGAGGTTGCGTGAGCTTGTTTACTTTAGAGATGCAAGTTACGTTGCATAATGAGATAAAGCAAAAATTTCCTTGTAAAAAGGTGGTATATATAATAGATGGATATTACAGTGCATCTAATTTAATAGATGGATAATTACATTGATGAAAATTACGGGTTGTTATACGCAGGCATCGGAACCTTATCTGACAGAGGAACATAAAAAGTAGAACATCAGATGAAGGGACTCGAAGAAGAGCCTGCGACGGAAGGCATGCGAGGAGGAAGGGAAGGAGGCTTCAAATACTTAAGAAAGCCCAAACTTTTCCTCGCATGATAAGCCAAAAGATCAAAATAAGGAAAATCAACACGATAAAAGTCATCAACAGCCTTATCAAAAGCCTCTACAGCGTCCGGATCATAGTCCTTCACATCTTTCAACTGGAAGCCCAAATCCATACCAGCCACCTCTTCAAAGGCCTGAGCCCTACCAACAAGCATGGATTTCTTCTGCAGACCAGCTAAAAGAATCACTAGTAAGGAGAATTTTCAGAGCATGGGGAAGCAAATCAGTAACCATCAAAGAGCGATCTTCTATAGTAGACTCAAGTTTTTCCTTAAGAGACTCAATTTCCGCCTTCAAGCTAGCCTCAGTAGCCAACATAATGGCATCTTTCTCATCAAACTTACAGCATCGGCTTCGAAGAGCTTCAACATCAACTTCAAGAATGTCCTTGGAAGATCCAACCAACTGGGACAACTCCTGAAGACCAGCGATATCCTTTTTCATTTTCTCATTCTCAACCCTCAGATCGTAAACAACAACAGAATCACCAACTGAGGAATTACCCCCCAACACTCAAGAGCTTAGCCTCCAAACTGGCAATTGTAGCAGCAGACACCGATTGCTCACCCTTAAGCTTAAAGACAACTTCACAAAGTTTCAAGATCTCTAAAGATAAAGAGCGAGTCTCCCTATTCAGCATATTGTTAGACATAACGAACCTCAAAGCAAAGACATCATGGAAGTTAACCAATTCAGCCAAGGAAAGGCCATCTAGCCGCCTCTGGATCTCTGGGTAATCAAGCTTACTAAGAATGTCGTGAGCCTCATAAGCTGCCACATCACCTAAAAAGAGAAAAGGAAATCCAACGATAAATAAGAATAATCATAGCAAAAAAAGAAAAGAGAAGGAAGAAATAACCTGGTAAGAAGGAATCAGAGTCTGAGTTTTCTTTAGAAGTAGCCAAAGGACCAATAAAGCCTGCACCCTCGCCAGTCAGGATAAGAGAAGAAGGGTCGCCGACAGAATCCCCAAACCTCCCCCTCTTCAAACCACGGGAAAAGGAACTAACAGCCTTTTTTCCCTTAGAAGATGAACCAACAAGGGGGGCCGCTGACGCAGTACCATAGGAAGGTATACAAGCCTCCACACTACCCTCAAAAGCTCCAACAATGGATTCATCAGGAGTCCCCTCAGGTACAACAACACTAAAGGGAATAGCAGCAATAGTAACAGGATGATTCCCGAGGGTACTGAAGAAAGTCTTGAAGAGTCATCTTTATAGAAGAAAAACAAACAAAAATAAAGCATACATATACAACACCAACTAAAAACAAATAAAGAAACCGAAGGCATACCCCGACCATCAATAAATATAGCTAGATGCAAGGGAGATCCCTCCCAAAAGGGAGCAAGTTCAGCCAAGTAAAGGATAGCTTTCAAAACGCACGAGGCTCGATAGGGTTACGCGTTAAGCAAGTTTGGAGGGAAGCATCAAAAGGCTTCGAGGGAAATGGAAAAGAAAAGGTGCCTAGATGATGTCTAAAAAGTGTAACAATGCCCGGATGTGGAGCACGAAAGCTTTAAAGATAGACAGAACAGAGACACCAGGGCATTTTTAGAAAGTCAACCAGCCCCCAGCAAGACCAAGAGTAAACAAAGATCTAAACAAGGGGAGAGCCGGTTCGCTACCACAAGCCTTACAGGCCACAACAAAGGAAGATAAGCGAACGGCCCCATAAGGGTTAAGAAGAGAGATGTGACATTGGAAAAAATCCAAAACATCAAGGAAGAATTTGTTCAAGGGGAATCGAAAATTCCCAATAGTAAAGAGCGATAAGTACAAAATCGAATGACCAGATAGAACATCAAGAGCAGTTTGATCGAGACTAGGTAAAAGGGGGGGATAACACGAAGGAATAATGAACCGATCAAGGAACTCGATATATTCCTATCTAGTGACAGAACAAGTAATCCCTACAGCATGGCACCTCAGCATAGCGAAAAAGAAATGAAGAGGAAGGGAAATTTAGACAAACTTGGATTCTTAACAAGAAAAGCACCAAAAACGGAAAATCTATAAGTAGCACGGTAGAAAATAAGAAGAAGGTAAAATAAGGTATTTATACCAAGAAAAAGAAGAAGGTGGGCGGTACACGTGTCCCACTAATAAAATCAACGGATATAGATGCACAACGCGTATAGAACACGTGCCCACATTTATAGTAAAAACACTTGAGTACGGCGTAGGAATCGGGGAGACAGACGCCAAAAAAACCTTTCACATATCAATAAACATTTAATTTTGAAAAGACGTCAAAAAGCCCGCCAAGGGTCAGCCTGCGAGAAATAAAAGAGTCTGACGCCTTATGCTACGAAAATTCCGCATAACACATCAGATTGGGGGGCTTGATGATGTACCCCATCTCACGGCTAAGAGCCTAATCTCCGATGCTGCACAACACGACGCTTCGAGGTGATCTTTGGCGTAAAGCCCACTTAAGGCTACCATAAGGGAATCGCTAGTACACAACGAAGCTCATCCTAAACGGAGCCTTCGGCCTTTAAGGAACGCAAAGCTTCTGACAGGACAAACAAGGCTCCGAGGTAAAAGATAAAACAAAATATTTGGTGGACCCAACAAAGGAGAAACAGTCGTCCTATATTTCTGCTCGTGCATAACCGTTGCACATGGGCACGATCTCGGAGCCTTAGCAGAGATCCTCTTAATGGCTTGCGAGATCATGCTCCGCTCCATCCAACCAGAATCAGACACGTAGCAAGACCTAGGTCATTCCCAGTTCATGCCTATAAATAACATCTCATTTATCCATATCAAGTATGCCCTAAACACACACATTACTTTCTCTCTTTACAACACATACCATTTCCATGATTACTGATTCTCATGCCGGAGCCGGTTCGTAGGGTCTACCCCTACGCTCCGTGCTAACCCAAGTGATTTATTTCTATCTTATTGCAGATCCACTCCAACACGCAGAAGTATCTTGGCTTATTTCACACGTAATAAGCTCTGGTCAAGAAGGCGCAATCTATTGTACGATCAATTATACTTGTGAATTTGTAGTTGTGGTGTGAACACGGATTCAATTTGTAGTCATTATGAGAAAAAAGTTCATGGGTTAGAAACGAAAAATAATAAAAGTTTGAGGATTAAACAATATTTAAACTATTAATTTAGTAATGGATGTTGTTACCATTTTTAATCGAGGATACTTTAGGTATAATACGTTACACATTTTTAAGTTTTAAGAAAAAGTTATGCGTGATTTAAATATAGTATATTCATTCGTATATGGAAAATGCTTACTGCTTAATGTTATTGCTCTCTGTTATTGCTTCTTTTATCAAACACACCCTTATACTTGCTGGGAACATTTTATATGGAACTTACTCACAAAATTAACAAAAAAAATGTGCAAATAAAATTACACAATAGCCAACCTGGAGGTTGTGGATTCAAATCTCACTATAAATATTTGTGAGATATATTGTAAGAAATGTGAGATTAGTATATATACAAATTCTCTAAGATTAAATGGTGTGGTCATTCCTTTTTTTTCATCAAAATTATAAAACTCACTTTTTACTTTTATTTTTAAAATTAAATATATTGCAAACGTAATTCTTTAAGCCACAAAATATACACAACCGCGACGAGTATTTTTTTTATATTTCAGTAGACGGGTAAGACCTTTCTATGCTTCACTATCGCTAATGACTGGTATATGAATCTCTTTATGTAATGGTCTGCCTTCTAGAAGCTTCGCCAAAAGCGAGTTACCGCTTCCCGAATGCCCTTTTCCTCCGCTACTAGGATTGTCGATAACTTGCTTGCATTTTAGTAACGGTAGCTCCTGCACCCTTCATGCCTTACTGGAATAGATGTGAATGATCGTGACAACTCTTAAAATCCTATTCAGTCTCATTAGATATGTCATTGAAAAAAGTGATTATGTTCCATCTTTTTTTTAGGATTCTGAAAATAGGCCGACCCATCCTAACATAAGGAGTCGGACGACAAAGCCTCCTCCTCAGGTAAAGATGTATTTGACACAACTCCCCCAACAATAAAATCTTTCGCTATTTGTAGTTTTGTTTTTTGACGGGTTTGGTCAAGAGGGACAAAAGACGATGCTTTCTATCAGTCAAAAGCAGATACCGTAGTCATGCTCATACGATCCACTTACCGAGGAATAGAAAGGAAAGACCCAAGGCCAGACAAAGTTGGGTTGGGGCATAGAGCCATGAGTGCGGTGAGGATGGCAAGGATATGCTTGTACAGTTCATATAAGGAAACTAAAAAGTCATTGATTGTCGCGAACTTTCACTCCTCTATGTTTGAAATATGCATTTGGAGGAGGATCTTCGATGTACTTTTGGCTAACTTTTTCTTTTGAGTTTTTTTAGTGTGGAAATTTACGTCTTGAAAAATCACATGAGATTTTTTACAAATCACATGAGATTTTTTAAGGCGTAAATTTTAACACTCACAAAAAGCCTCAAAAAAAGTTAGCCAAAAGTATATATTAAAGTGTCCCTCTATAGAAAAAGATTTAGGGCATGCTTGGTTCAAATTGAGGAATGGAAAAGGAATTGCTAAGGGTATGGTAAGGAATATAATGAGGGTATATCATTGCATTGTTATTGCTTGGTTAAAATCTTAAAAAAATGTGAAGTAGTATAAACTTTTGCACGTAGTATTTGTTTATGATATAAAAAAATAACAACAATCTCGTATGTTAGAAAATAAACAACTTTTAAAGGTTTTTTAGGCTGCCCACTATGGCAGTCGGTCCCGACCTGCACTTTTCGGTGCCACATCAGCTTTCTCTCTCCAGCGACCTACAGGTGACCTTTTGCCACTATGAGACGACCTTCATTTTTTTTCAAAATTTTTTAACAATCAAATTAAATTTCATTAATAATAAAAACATTACATAATAAATTAAAAAACAATACATAATTATTCAGATAACATAAAAACATGACAATAAAAATTAAAACATAATTATTCAGATAACTTAAACTAATAATCTAAGTTATATCGCTCCTTGATTTCCATCTTCATCTCGAGCAGCTTCTCTTGTTGTATTGGGGCCAAACACGGGTCGATTATTGAATTATAGAATAAGATGTCTCTATCCCGTTTCTCTCTTTCGGCCAATTCAAGTGTTCGACGCTGAATTTCAAGTTTCTCTCTTTTCAATTGTGCAGCTTCACGAGCCTCGGCTTCCCGGATACTCAACTCCCGATTCTTCAACTCTATATAGGACTGTTGTTGCTCGTCCTTCTTTCCCCATTTTTTTGTTTAATGTTGAAGAACTTGTCGGCTACCAAATCAACAAATGAAGAAGATCCACCACGAGAGGAACCAGCTGCTTTCTTCTTGGCCTTTGCTCGTTCACGACCCATTGGTCGGAATTCTTGAGTCTCATCCACAGCCTCATCCACTTCCTTGTTCAAATTAAAATCACCAGATGTTAACCCTGAAGTGGTTTCAGAAGTCTTGGACTTTTTTCACCCCTGTGTATTGTAAAAAGCAGGCATCTCAACGTCTTTCCAACCTGGGTGATCTTTCAAAATGTTATAACAATGCTCCAACGTAAAGTCTTGCTTGTACATCATTTTGTATTCTGCACACGCTTTATGGTACACATCGAGATCATTTGTACCACTTTCGTGATTCTCTTCAACATTATTGATGATGGCGCAAAAAGCACCAATTCTAGGGCGAACCTTATTTTTCCATTTCCTAACGATCGAGTCATAACCTCTTGATGAACCAGTTTCATTTTCAAAGTACTTAATAACAGCATCCCAAAACCCCTTAGTCTTCATACTGTTTCCTGCAATATTATTTTCTGACACATCGCACCAAGATTGGCACAACGCGATCTCTTCCGCCATTGTCCAATCTTTTGGCGGCTCATTGGGCTCATCCTTCTTGCCCCTTGATGCACATCTCGAGGGCTTCTTAGGTTCAACGGGTGACACCTCTTCGACAAGAGAGTCGTCTTCTTCGTCGTCGTTAACTAGAACCGAACCGTGAGCTGAGCCGTGACCTGAACCATGACCCATAGAATAATCTTGGTTATAGTTATACTCTTGACTAAACATTAACTCCTCAAAATTCATATCAAGATTGATATAATTAACCGGAGAATAAGGTTTATTTGGTTGGGAAGATGCAACACCCCCAAATAGGGTCGCAGCGGAATAATGTCCGGGAGCATTACTTCATGAGTACCTTTGCACAAGATATGAGAGAACGACCTCTAAATGAGTCGTTTGAAAAGTAATCTCGTTGATTTTCTTGAAACATGAATTGTTGTAACATTTGTCCCAAAGTTTGCATCAATAATGTAAGACTGAAATAATACAACGAGATTTGTTTGTAGAAATCCATGAATGTAATCTTGTAAAGTTTGGACTTCAATGCACACCAGATAAGCCAAGCATCTAATTCACCTGAGAAATACATGCTTAAAAGTGTCAACATAAAGTTGGTGAGTTCATAGATTTTTGTAAACGTAAATGTAAATCACAAAGTCTATATATACAAATTTATTGTGTTACAAGTCCCGCCCATACAAGACTTGCAACTCATAAATTCAAATATATAGGTTTTAAAAATGCGTGTAAACACGAAACACTCAAAATGCGTTTGTTAAAATGTTGGAATCAAAGATTTGTAAAGTATGCATATTATAATAGTTACCAAAATTGTATGTATGAATGTTGGACCGCAATGTTTCAAAGAGTATGATAATTGTAATGAGCACAATATCACAAAATGTTTCAAGTATGTATTGCCTAGTATGCAACATGAGGAGTGATTACGATTGCACCCTTAAGTTCATGAAACTGCGACATAGACTTATCAGTATGCCACTTTATTCAAGGCACGGTAAAAGTTCATGAGTATGTTGTGTTGGCCCTAAGGTTCCAAGCTAGTCGTGATCCGACATGGTATAACATTCGTTAGTTCGATCTCAAACTCGTGAGAGCTAATCACCCGAACAGGGGTTGTCAATCCCCAATAGATCTATTTTATAACATTCGCGTTTACCCTCCGAGTAATTAACAGTTCAATCCACTTAAGCTAATCCGTAATCATTTGAGTAAAAGTAAAGTTGTTGCATCCATAAGTAAAAACAAGTATTGTATCTCACCGTGAGATATGAAAATGAGTTTGTAAGCAATCATGTGATGAGTTTGTAAACGTTTATGTAAACAAGTTTGTAATCACCCATGTAAATGATTTTGTAAACGTTCATGTATCCGAGTATATAAATGAGTTATGAGATCAAGTATGCAATCAAGTATGTAAAAGAGATTGTAAAAGATATATGTAAACAAGTTGTAACGAGCATGTATTCTCCCTCGAGATTTGTAAAGCAATGTAAAACAAGTAAAAGAGGGGCTATAAACTCATCTCAAATGAAATGTATTGATTATAGAAAATCAATAAAATGAAACGTCACGAATGATCCGGAATGCAACCTAATTATTTATAGGTCGTATAAGAATAATGTATTTAAAATAAATGCAACAATGTATATTATCAAGTTATATCACCACCTAAGAGTTTTGTTTAATTTATAAAAGTTAAAACAATGTTTAAGTCACGCATGATATTTAATGTCCAACAATTGATTATTTGTTAATAACGCTTAATTTAATTATTTATATAATGATATTATATAAATAGTTTAATCATTTCGTAAAGTAATATTTATAAAGTTAAAAACATTTATAAATATTATATAAGTAATGCTACATCATTCTGTAAGGTTTTTGTTGA
Organism: Tanacetum coccineum; assembly: GCA_026074375.1. Lineage (NCBI taxonomy): Eukaryota > Viridiplantae > Streptophyta > Magnoliopsida > Asterales > Asteraceae > Tanacetum > Tanacetum coccineum. Next base: position 22,923 of record BQNB010049049.1, on the reverse strand, counting down.
AAACGAACCAACATTATTCATGTCAGGAAAAATAATGCAGAAAAATAATCATTTTGTAAAATAATATTTATAACGTTAAAAACATGTATAAATATTATATAGGTAATGCTACATCATTTTGTAAGGTTTTTGTTGAAAACGAACCAACACTATTCATGTCAGGAAAAATAGTGCAGAAATTTATATAAGAAGTTACCTAGTTTCTATGATGATTTTACTCATTTTAACACACTTTCGGGCTTAGAAAAACATGATATTATAGTAAAACATCATTCCCGACAACTTTGTAGTTTTATATTTAAGCCGATTCGGACCCGAAAGCCCTCAAAAATACGTATTATGAATCTGCCAGCACCTTGCCGAAACATTGTTTTGGCGGTATTGTTTCAAATATAGTTTTGGCCATAACTTCTTCGTTTTACATCCGTTTTTCGAGTTCTTTATATGCACGGAATCGTGCTAAGATGTACTAACATATTTTTAAGGTTTTGACTCGAAAAAATGTTTGTAACTTACTGTTTGAAAGCTGCTGTCCCAAATGGCCTATTTTAACATTTTTGTCCAATATTTCAACTCCATTTTCATACCACAAATCCACTAGTCTATGTATTTCAATCACCTTTCACAATCACAATCATCCACTAACCTAATCCCATCCAATACTTCACAATATCATGAAATAATCATAAGATTAATTAAGCTAGTTTATGAACTTTAAACCTAACCACAAGTCTAAAATCATAAGTAAGTTGTGTTTCTTGTTTTCTTTGCAAATGTTTATAAAAATAAACTAGTTGATGATATAACATTATAATCAAGATGTTTATGTATAAAAATACATCATGAAAGTATAGAAACATAAATGAACATAATCCATATGTATGAAAATCAAGAGAGTGAATGTAGTATGCTTACAAGTATGTGATCAAAATGAAACCCTAGACCTTGATTCCAAACCCAAATCCTTATGAAAACCCCAAATCTTGATTATGAAAACCCTAACTTGATCTTGAAAAACCCTTACTTAGAAATGAAACCCTAACTTGCAAACTAACTTAAAACACCTTAGATTATATCCTTGATTAACCTCGTATGCTTGCAATATCAAGAAAATAGAAAACAAATGGGGATTTGTTCTAGCTTTTTGAGTCGTGGCTTATAAGAGAGCAAATGGGAGGTTTTGTGTGTTTTTGCAAGTGATGAAATGAAAAGGAAATGAGCTAGTTGTATGAATAAGTGCATAAGAAAATATCTAGGGGACAAAACTAGTATGACACCATCCATAAGCCAGGGGGGGCATGGGTTTTGTGTAAGAAAGCATGGGATTGCTAGTTGGTGTAAGAAGTTAGCTAGGAGTTGGTATGTGTAAGAAAAGACTTTGAAAAACTAGTGATAATTGATACATTGTATGATTAAATTAGGAATTTGTGTATATCTTGTATATGTTACTTAAGAGGCCAGTTCATTTGGGTAAAAATTGGGGAGGAAAATGTTTAATTTTTGATAAGTTATATATATTGTGGGTATTTGGTTACGTGTAGAAAGGTAGAATGGTTTACTTGTATGCAAAAATGTAATTTATTGCGAAACGTAAACGTTTTACGTAACGTATAAAAATAAAATATAAAAAATAATTATTATTTTCGTAAAAATAATATGACACTTGTTTGACATAAACTTTTATTTGTTTGATAACGGTTTACGTTGAATGTTGATTTTTAGTTTACGCGATTTAACTAAACGATTGAAATTGAAAGTAAACGCGTAAAAGTTTAAAATAAATAATTGAATATTTATTGACGTAAAATGACTCGAAAATGTGGGTTGTTACAAAAGACGACGATGATTCCATAGTAGGACGATACAACCCGGTTGGTGATAGGTAAAAAGCATTTTGGTTGTTATACGGAGGATTGAATGGACGATTTTGATAAAACATGTTATTATGTTGTGGTGGTTGTGGTAATTGTGTACTATATTCAAAACCAGGATATCGGAAACGGATGGGTGGTGAAACACCGGATAATTAAAAATTCAGATCCGGTGTTAAATGCGGAGCAGTTGGTTGAAGTCGGGAATTTGGAGTTTTTGATTTGGGAGTTTTCTTGTTCTTGCTAAACATGGTGAGTTTTTGAATTGAGAGAAGTATTTGAATTTTTGTTTGAATGTGTGATGAAAATGGTTAAATGAGTGGGTATTTATAATGTTAAATTATTTAAATTTTAAAAATTAAAAACTTTTTTTTATATTAAAACAAAAATGACAGTGTTTTTTCATGCCTTTTCAGCCCACGACCGTTGTCGAGCAGGCGGCGAAATTCACTAAATGTCTCCGGCGACCGATAGCTCGACCGACTAGCCACTATGGCGGTGACCGAGGTCGACCATGCCATAGTGGGCAGCCTTACTAAATAAACATCTTTTAAAGTTTTCATACCAACGCTTACTCGTAAATCGGAAAAGTCATTTATGAAAAGAAACATCTAATATAATAACAAAGAGGTATGCTACATTCACAAAGGTTTCACAAAAGATTTTTTCACAAAAGGATTTAGCATGTATTGATAAGATGATGGAAAATTAAAAGGAAGAGAGAGAAATGAATAAAATGATTTAATTGGTGACAAGTCATTTTGTGGAAGTTTGTTTGTAAAAATTTTGTGGATGTAGCATTTTCCAATAACAAAATACTACTATAAAAGTAGATTGCATGTATATCCGTTTTTTTATATTTCATTTTTTGTTAGACATAAAACAAAAAATATATGTTTCTTAGACATACATGATCACAAATTTGTTGCTGCTAAATCAACACGCACAAAATCTACGTAGTGTTTGGTATGATGTAATGAAAGTTGGAATGTAAACGGTTATTACGATTGAATGAAAAAATCGTGTTTGTTTACAATTATACAATATAATGATTCATTACAATGAATGACTCATTACATCAAAAACTACTCTTTTTCATTCCATAGGGGTCCCTTCGTTTTCTTTCATTACGTCCGTAATGTAATCAAAATTACATAGGGTTCGTTTGGTAGGATGTAATGAAATGTCAAATGAATGGAATCAACGACGTAATTGAATAAATGATGTAATGTAATAATTTATTACCCTTATTAATAATGTTTGGTTGATATGATAGGACGTAATGCAATCGATAAGAAAAAGACTAAAATGTCCATTGTTGATAAGATTTTTATTTAATGTGGTTAATTAATGGTGGAGTTTTTTGTAAATTTGATTACATTACAAGACGTAATGAAAAACAAGGAGCGGACCCCTAGGGAATGAAAATGGTGGTTTTCGGTGTAATGAGTCATTACTTGTAATGAATCATTACATTGTATAGTTGTAAACAAACAAGATTTTTTCATTCAATCGTAATAACTCTTTCCATTCCGACTTTGATTACATCATACCAAACACTACGTAAAAGTCCACCATTAATTAACCATATTAAATACACTTCTTATTAACTATGAGTATTTTAGTCTTTTTCTTATCGATTGCATTCCGTTCTATCATATCAACCAAATATTATTAATAAGGGTAATGAATCATTACATTACATCATTTATTCCATTACACCGCTTATTCCATTCATTTAACATTTAATTGCGTCCAACCAAACGAATCCCTATTTATGTTCTTTCCTTGTTTTTGGTCAATTTAATGAAAAGATCATGAACAGAGAATAAATTGAAAAATTAAAACGTAGGTGTAGATAAAGAGAAAAAAAGAGAAAAAAATACACATAAAAAAACATTACTTTGTCCATTACCTTTAAATTATAAAGGAATGGTGGATTACTAAAAAGTAAGTAATCTCATTGCATTACTAATCATTATTATTGCTATTTCTTACTCCTTGAGCATCTCCAATGCATAAACCTTCAATAGCTTTTTACTATTCCAACAAGTCTTTTAAGAGTGTTTTTTAGCATTGCAATAAAAGCTTTTTGTAAAGCTTTTTAGAAAGACTTGTTAAAGTACAAGTCTTTCTTCAAACTCTTATACATTAAGGGGGTGTTTGGGATTGCTTATTGAAAATAGATTATGTGTTTTGAAAATGGATAATCAGATAATCAGCTTTTACAAAACGTGGTTATGAAATATAGTGTTTGGGTTTGATTATATTGTTTGAAAGTTCGATAAATTAAATTATTAATAGGTTAGCAATTGAATTGACTAAAATGGACATCATGATGTTGACTAACAACACTGAGCAAATATCTACTATATGGCACTTTTGTAATTTTAGGATGGACCCATGGCTGCGTTTTGCAAAAGCAGCCCAATAGATACTTTTTGAAAACGGTGTTTTGTAGCTATCTAAACGCAATTAATCATTTTTTCAATATCCTTTGCCAAACACTGCAACTAGATTATTTGCGTTTTCGAAACTCAATAATCAAATAATTTGCCTCAAATCGCAATCCCAAACACCCTCTAAGTGTGATATACATTAAATATAATCAATGCAAAAAGCCATCAAAAGCTTTTTGCATTGGAGATGCTCTTAATACCTTCAACCAAGGACACCATTAATTCTTGTTACAATTAAGATAAAAAAGCCATCAAAAGCTTTTTGTATGATTTGTTGTAGGTAACGAAGCTTGTGAAACAGTTAATTTTTTAAAAAAGATAAATTTTTTTTACCCAATAGCCAACATTAGGAACCCCTTTGATTTCCATGTTTCAAAAATTCAAAAAACCCAAACGCTCCCTCCCTCCCTTCACCCACCCATCCATCCATTTCCCAAATCTCAATAAAAAATGCCATCCTCCGAAACCCAAACACCAACCAAAACCCCAACACCATCACGCAAACATCACCACACTCACAACCAACACACCACCACCACCATGTCTTCCGCTTCTACCAAGTCTCGATTCGAAGCCTACAACCGTCTCCAATCGGCCGCAGTCGCGTTTGGCGAAAAGCTTCCCATACCCGAGATCGTAGCCATAGGCGGACAGTCTGATGGGAAAAGCTCCTTGCTTGAGGCCCTTCTTGGGTTTAGGTTTAATGTTAGGGAAGTTGAAATGGGGACACGCAGACCGCTTATTTTGCAGATGGTTCATGACCCCTCTGCCCTTGATCCGAGGTGTCGATTTCAGGTTGTTGTTATGCCGTGTTTGATTTTTTGTGATTAATTATAGAATTTGACTTATTGGTGCTTAATTAGAATTTAGGGTTTTGAAAGATGTTGATTATCAAGTGAGCGAATGTCTAGTTGGTGTTTGTGATTGCTTATTTTGCAGCGTTTGTGACCGTATGTCATAGTGCTATATCTAATTTTAAGGAAATAATTTGCAATAAGCGTGAACTAAGCAAATCCTATTGTTAGGTTGCAGAAGCATTATAACCAATCACAAACTAGTATAATGTTGAATGTTTACATTTATCTATTTCTTAATCATGTACTTTTGTTCTCGCAGTGTTTTTAATTTGTAAACCTTTTTTGTTTGTTTGTTACAATCAGATAAATATGTTTTTGACCCCCAGCTTATTTCACGCGGTAGGTTTCTGCTTAAATGGTAGCCAATGTGTACAAAACTGATAAAGTGGACGAATATTATGTCGTATAATTGTAATCCATTCAGGAAATGTGGAAGTAATGAAATTTAGAAACTATGTACATGCCATATTTTCATTTAATAAACTCTTTCAGTTGTTTGTTGTGTATCGGTGATATTGAACTGTGACAGTAACTGCAGGAGGAGGATTCTGAGGAATATGGCAATCCAATTGTTCTATCAACAGCCATTGCGGATACCATTAAGTCAAGAACTGAAGCATTGTTGAAGAAGACTAAAACTGCCGTCTCTTCTAAGCCGATTGTGATGAGAGCTGAATATGCCCATTGTCCTAATCTCACTATTATTGATACTCCAGGTTTTGTTCTCAAGGTAAACCATATGAGACCATGCTTTTATTGTAAAAAACGGTCCGCCATACCCTACTATGTTTATAGTATTAATATGGAATGCGTTTGGCAGGCTAAGAAGGGTGAACCGGAAAGCACACCAGAAGAAATTCTCTCAATGGTGAAGTCTTTGGCTAGTCCACCTCATCGCATACTCGTATTCCTTCAACAAAGCAGTGTGGAGTGGTGCTCATCTTTGTGGTTAGATGTCATTCGTGACATCGATCCAACCTTTCGAAGAACTTTAATTGTTGTCTCCAAATTTGATAACCGACTTAAGGTACATTAATATTTCTTTCTGATATGGCCCACTTTTGTTTAGTTATTCCTTGAGTATATTGCAGTATATAATCACATCATTACAGCCTTGTATAATAAGATGCATTGTTTTCGTTCTGCAGGAATTTACTGAAAGGTGGGAGGTGGACCGTTACTTGAGTGCAAGTGGTTACCTTGGAGATAACACACACCCGTTCTTTGTGGCACTACCAAAGGAAAGAACTGCAGTTTCAAATGATGAATTTAGGAGGCAAATATCTCAAGTAGATGCAGACGTTATACGCCATCTGAAAGAAAATGTCAAAGGTGGTTATGATGAAGAAAAATATAAATCACATGTCGGTTTTGGGTGTCTCAGAGATTATTTGGAATCTGAGCTTCAAAAGAGATACAAAGAAGCTGCACCTGCAACATTGGCTTTGCTTGAACAGCGTTGCAGTGAAGTCACTGCTCAATTAAGCACCATGGACTCCAAAATACAAGCAACTTCTGATGTTGCTCATCTTAGAAGATCTTCAATGTTGTTTGCATCCTCCATCTGCAATCATGTGGTAGGAAATCATTCATGATTAAACTGATATTAATAATTTACCTTTTGTTGTAAAGTTATAATCAACTGAAACATTTCTCGGATTATGAACTGAAGGGAGCGGTGATAGATGGGGCCGCAGATCCTGACCCTGAGCAATGGGGAAGGACAACAGAAGAGGAAAAATCAGAAAGCGGTATGGAGAACTGGCCTGGAGTAATAGCTGATATAAAACCACCAAATGCTACCCTACGCCTTTATGGTGGTGCTGCTTTTGAAAGAGTTATGCATGAATTTCGTTGTGCTGCATATTCAGTTAATTGCCCTCCTGTCTCAAGGGAGAAGGTAAATCATAAATTCAGCCGAATATAAAATTCAAAACATGTATTTGTTCGGGTTATAGAGAGCGTGAGATGGCTATGTTCTGACAGGTGGCGAATATAATACTTGCACATGCTGGTAGAGGAGGCGGAAGTGGAATTGCAGAGGCAGCGGCACAGATTGCACGTGCTGCAGCCAAATCATGGCTTGCACCTCTTCTTGACACAGCTTGTGAACGACTTGCATTTGTGTTAAGAAACCTCTTTGATCTTGCCATGGAGAAAAATCAACACCATCACTTTGATTGTAAGAATCTGTATATTATTCTATATCAGTAATATATACAAATGCGAGAACCTGAAGTGATTATATTTGTATTGGGTCGTTTTCATGCCCACTTAATCTTAAGTCACGAGTAAGAATATTTTATACAATCTTTTTGGTTTGCTTGACAGATGGGAAGAAAACTGGGGATATGGATGGGTATGTCGGTTTTCATGCTGCTTTAAGGCGTTCTTACAATTGTTTTATAAGAGACCTTACAAAACAGTGCAAACAACTTGTTCGTCACCACTTGGATTCAGTTACAAGCCCATATTCTCAAGTTTGCTATGAGAGTGATCTCCTGTTTGGGTCTGGTACAAACTCTACTTATAGATATCACCAGACAACAACTAGTTCTATATGCCTTGATTTGTCAGATTCAGATCATGGATCATCATTGGGTAACAAGGCACTGAAAGACCAAGAAAACATACCTCCAGAAAATAATGGTCAGGAAACAACACCCGGAAAGCTTTTAAAAGCAGCAGGAGAAGCTTCTATGACTGTGCCCGAGACGCCATCACCTGATCAACCATGTGATGGAAATTATGTCATTAAGAAAGAACATGGAAACTTCATTGAAGGTGGAGCAAGAAAACGCCATCCTAGAATAAATAACGGGAAAGTGTTGGGTAATTATGTAGGTCAAAATGGTGGTGGTATTGTATTTGCAGCTGGAGATGTGGGCTCACGATCAGGATCAACTTACACTGAGATATGCTCATCTGCTGCACAACATTTTGCACGCATACGTGAAGTCTTGGTTGAGCGCAGTGTAACATCGGCATTGAATTCAGGTTTTCTAACCCCATGGTATGTTATTAATCCTTTCCTTTAATCATACCAACTTATATGCTGCTCCCTTTGAATTAATTCAGTTCAGTTATTTTTCATCTTAGTGAATCTTTAGACTAGAACGCTGCTTTTTAGATCAAAGTTAAACTGATTTGTTATCAAATGGCTATATATGATAGTTAGGGAGACAATATGTTTCTCGTTGCCTTAACAAAGTAGGCAATCTGTTGGTCTTATTTATTCATATTGGGATTTTATAATTAGATGTGGTTATTTCGACTCATTTACTTATGATGGGTTGAATTTATAATATTAACCATATAATTTTTGGAATCATAGTTAATAGTTTGATTAATTTATATAAACCATTGACGAAAAAGTGTTGGCAGGTCAATTCAACCCGACATGACCCCTCTTAACTTGTTACCCAACCAACGATCACCCATCTTCCCAAATATACACTTATTGGACTGTTTCATAACTTGAGATTTAGGGGCGATGTTAGACAAATATGTTCATCTTATTAAGCAAATTGGTTCTCTATAGCTCTTATATTGAGTTTTTTTTGTGTGTTCAGCCGCGAACGTCTTATGGTAGCTCTGGGACTTGATTTATTTGGTGTGAATGATGAGACATTCATGGATATGTTTGTGGCACCTGGAGCAATTGACAATCTCCAAAATGAACGTCAGTCTCTCCAGAAGCGTCAAAAAATATTACACTCTTGCTTGACCGAATTCAAGTCTGTGGCAAGATCCCTTTAGTTTGCGCTACTAATCTAGCTCATGGACTTGTGGATTAAAACTGGGCTGCTTTCATCTCGTGAGCAAATGTGATACTTGACACTGATGAGTCCCACCATGTTTAACAGAGTGAGCTGCTTATGCCATTTGGCTGGTTGCTAGTTATCAGAAACCGACACTTCCATGGAGTATAGGCGTTTTAACTTCATTTCAAGTGATGCATGTTGCGGAGACCACTGAATTCTGATTTATAGTATTGTTCTCTCAAGCTAAGCTCATCTTGATTCTACTATGTACTACATTGTTGTGTTCCATGTAAGATCTGATAATTGTTTGTGGAGAAAACTGTTATGTTCTGTTGTTTCTGGATTTAGAGTTTTGGGTTGAAGTAGTTCACAAACAAGTTCAAAAGTTTTAATTGAGCATGCATTTAGTTTAAGCTTCTGCTTTATACTAGTTGACATGCAATCCTTTTGCCTTGTATAAGACATTTTTACTGTGTATCCGTAAAAAAGTGTAATTGCCAATTGTTGGAAGTGTGGTTATTAAGATCCTAATCTTGAGATCTTACGATTTTACAATACCGCAAGCTTAATATTTTATGATATCTCGATCTTGACCATATGATCGTAAGATTTAATCTGATCTGATCTTACTTTCATTAAACCACAAACAAAAAAACTCAGATTATGTTTTATAGAATTTAAACAACGTATTAGTCTTTATAAATATCCCATAATCAGGACAATATTTTCTACAAACATTGATATAATTTTGTGTTTATGATATATAATAATTTGTAGATTTGTATAACATTACAAAGATCATTAAAAATGATATTATAGTAAGATTTTAAGATTTCGACTCTCGATCTTGTAAAGATAAAAACGATCATGATGCTGAAAACCTTGGTTAGAACTTGGAAGCATCACCCTGTGTCATGTCATAGACTCTGGAAATTTTGAGAAGCTAAAAGAAGAGGGGCCCTCATTTCAATTATAGAAGCACATGCAAAGAACAAGAAGAAAGTCATTCACTCATTCCAGTTAGTACCAAAGTACTTACTGATACGGCAATACTGAAATTAAATTCTAAGGTTGTTGACTTTAAATAGCCACGTACTTTCTCAAATGTACCTATATGGTACGTGTACTAAATTTATTGCCCATATCATACACGAACTTTGCATTTCGTGTCAATATGGTACGTAAACTAAATTTTCCACCTGTTTAACAGGCTAAACGCTTACGTGGCATCCTAACACTATTCATCATCTTCTCAAATGTACCCATATGGTACGTGTACTAAATTTAGAATTTTTTTGCAAAACTTTTAAAAAATATTTCGTACTTTTTAAAACGTAAAATTGTATAAAATCGTTAAAAAAATTTTGAATTTTTTTATTTTTTTCAAAGGAAAACGTTTAGTTTTTTTTTATATTTTAGATATTTCTTAACTTTAAAAAATTGTTTTAATTTTTAAAATTAAAAAAAAATGTTTTTGTTTTTTCAAAGAAAACAGTAAAAATGTTTTAATTTTTTAAAATTTTCTTAACTTTAAAAATAATTCCGTAAGAAAAAAATTCGATTATTTAAAAAAAAAAATTTAAAATTAAGATTTTAAAAAGTACAATTTTGTTTAAAAAAGGTTGTAAAAAAAATTAATTTTTTTACGAATAATAATGTAAAAAAAATATTTTTAAAATTTAAAAAGTACAAAAAAATGTAAATTTTTTTACAAAATTAAGTTTTAAAAAAGTGCGATTTTTTTTTTAATTTTGTAAAAAAAATTACTTTTTTCGAAATAATGAAAAAAAATATTTAAAAAGTTAAAAAAAAATTTCTTAAAAAAATAACCGGTTTTACAATAAATTTAGTACTATATTTGGAAAAGTACGTGGCTATTTAAAGCCAAAAACCCTAAATTCTAAAACCATAGGTGCATCAAGACCAGTAAGCATCATTAATTCCCATGAACAAAAATCCTTATCAGGAAGTTTTGTATAAATGGCAGGGGTCATGACTGCAGAACATTATCTTGAACAAAAGATGGATCATGAATGCATAACATATAATCTAGAACACTAGATGAACATTCAATTAACAACATAATTAATAACACATTATTTCAAAATTCATACCATAATCTGGAACACAAGAGGGATCAAGAAGCTAGTGACTTGATAAATGAAAGTAGATCATATGGCATTAATGCATATAATCCACCGACAGCTAGAAAGATGACAAATTACACTTATTTTACATATGCGAAAAGAAAGTACTACGTAACGCCATTGCTTCAACATATCCATCATTCTAAGAAAATGCAGGACGAATTACAAGCAAGACTCAGATCTGCATTTCATACTTCATCCTTCTGTCTTCTTCTCGTCCTTGGATTCTACCACCTTGGGTTTAGCATCTTTAGCTGCTTCTTTCTCCTTTGGTTTAGTTTCTTCCTTTGGTTTACTTGCTTCCTTTGGTTTACTTGCTTCCTTTGGTTTCCCCTTTTTTGGCTTCATAAAGCAGAAACAAGAACAACACGGACACTGAAACAAGAACTTCATTTCTCTCTCACACACAGAGACACACTAGACAATGCTCGAAAAGTCTAGATGATGGACTTTGTAGCCCTAGTTATTTACCATATTCTACAATATAAATGCCCTTTTATCATTAAAAAGATATGTAGCTCAATTATGGGATTCCAATTCAATCGCTTTCAGTGGGGTCTAATAGCCACAAGAAACGTTACCCTTTAAATTCACAGGCTGTTCCTCACTTCCTCGTGGGGTCATTCTTTCACCCAGTTGTACATAAAATATACAGGCTTTCACTCATAGCAGTAAAAAAAAAGGCTACATGTAAATCCATTTAATTCATAATGCGTGTATGTACTATTATTGTCTTTAAGTAAACATCACTATAATATAGTATATCAACATTCCACACAAAGCTGAATTTGGGATATTTATTGCTAATAATAAAAGAGATACGGAACATTAAATTAACTGATTATTCTCTGTAGAAGTTCAAAGTTTGGGTGATTTACGATAAGTGTAAACACCAATACCTCGTTTTTTACCAAGTCGACCAGCATCCACATACTGCACAAGCAAAGGACATGGTGCATACTTAATATCCCCCAGGCCCGCTTGTAGTACCTTCAATATTGACAGACATACATCAAGCCCAATAAAGTCTGCAAGTTGTAAAGGACCCATTGGTTGATTAGTTCCTAACTTCATCCCTGCATCTATGTCTTCCTTGGTTGCGACTCCGGTATAAAGTGCATGAAATGCTTCATTAATCATTGGCATCAAAATACGGTTCACAATGAACCCAGAAAAGTCCTTTGAGCAAACGACAATCTTGCCAAACCTGAGTTTTTTAAACGTTAAGAGAAGATTAAAGTAGTGAAAACAAGACTTCTAAAGATATGTTTAGCACTAAAAAGCAAACACCTTTCGGCCAAGTTCTTTGTTGCATTAAATGTTTCATCTGATGTATCTGCACCTCGGATGATCTCAACAAGTTTCATGATAGGAGGTGGGTTCATGAAATGCATCCCGATAACCTGTAAAAAAGTACTTTAAATAATGTAGCATAACCATAAAGACCGATTCACAAAGTGATAATGCTATAATAAACCTGGTGTGGTCTATTAGTTGCAGTTGCAAGACGAGTAATCGAGATAGAACTTGTATTTGATGCCAAAATTGCAGACCCTTTAACAATCTTATCCAATTCTGCAAACAGTTTCTTCTTCACATCTTCGTTTTCCACAATAGCTTCAATTACAATATCTGCAGACCGAAGATCCTCAAGATTCGAGGTATATTGAAGACGAGCTATAGCGTTATTCCCTACCTCCTGTCAAGTGAATTTTGCACACAATTTATCAATTACCGTGACATCTAAAACTGAGCACAAAGCAAGCCCATATTATCAGAATATCCATGTTTAAGGCTTTGAGCTCTCTACAGCACATGCAGTAATTATCAAATCCCTTTGGTTTTTCCAATAATTTTCAATTTTTGCAAGAGATTGCTTTTCAAGGGTACTGGGCCAAAAAAACAGATGTTGTGTTTGGGAAAGCTTATGCTATCTATGGCAGCAGCTTTATTAGCTTATCCGATGTCAAAACGCAATGCAAGGTATTGTATTTGCATTTGGATTTGCTTATCAGCGTATTCCAAATAAGCTGGTCCAAAACAGCACCAGCTTATATAAGTTGATAAGCTTAAGCTGTTTGAAACTATCCAAAAGTACTCCACAAACACAGAAGTGCTTATTACATGTATAAGCTATTTAACAAGTGTATCCAAACAGCATCTAAAACAACTTATCTACATAGTATTACATTTCAACACTTCCGAAGGTGTTTGTAATTGCTCATCCAAACTAATAGTATGATTACTTGTAATTTCTTACTAAAATAAGCTACTTTGAATATACAACTTCAAAGTTCAAACGGCATATTTCAGATGACCTTATCCCATAAATAAGGCTCATCATGTTGAAATTTGGGTGTGTGCATGAATGGTGCTAATCAAACAAGCTGTATATACTATATACTCCCTGAATTGTGTAGAGATCACTTTCAGATTATATATATGCCTCGGGTATCACGGAAGCCTCAATTGGATAATTCAGATAATCAGAAATTGTCTCTAAGGCACGAGAGAACAAAGCAAATACATATGAATTTGTTATGTTGTAAGAGATCAAGTTCTGTTATAATAAAACCAAACATAAAATTAATTACTATTGGTTGAAAGCAGTGGGGGTGTTGATTTCGGTTAAACAGAAAAGACACAATGGTTAACTATACATTGTTTTGGTTGTTCCTTCATGGTGGGAAATACCGGTTGGAGGGAAAAACGAGAGTAGCTGATTCATATACACACAAGGGGCCCGCCAGCCCGATCCCGATCCTGACCCCAATCGCACTTTGTAGTGGCGTCATTAAGCTAGCTAGAACAAGTGTGCACTTGCACCGCTTGACTCACCTATGAGCTAAACTTTGAATAAGCCTTTTTTTTGGGTAGCCATGGTTTCCGACCTTTTGGCCGACTAATTCATGGGTTTGAACCCCACCGCCACAGACTCAAACCGGGTAAAGCCCTCCCTTTTCAGGAGGTTGGCGTGGCCACTTCAAGGTTGTTTGCACCTAGTAGGAATTGAACTTAAGACCTCACATATTTTATAGTGATAGCCACAACTCCCTTTGCCACTAGTAAATCACAATTACACAAAATAATTCATGGACACTAGAATCACAAACACATGAATAGCTAGGCAAACCCAAACACTTCAAAGCGCTTATTACTGACGTATAATAATTTCCATGATTTTTGGGATTGCTCATCCAAACTAGTGATCTACTACTTAACAAAACAAAAGGGTTTTGGCTCAGTTGGTACCCACCTCCGAGAAACCTATGGGCCACCGGAGAGATTTTGTATATAAAAGGGTCATGGGTTCGAGTCTCGGCCTGTGCTCACTCGAGTTGGTGCCCATTTTTTTGGGGTGGACAAGTGCCAAAAAGGCACCCAAGATCACAGTTTTTGTTTTGTTTGATCTACTACTAAACAAAACTAGTTATTCTAAATGAGTAAAACACCCCATATGATCACTGATCTCGATACACAATTTTTTAATCAAAAATTTAAAAATATAATAAAAGGATGAAGAGGGTTGACCTTGTCGAGTTGACCTTTGGAGACAAAGCGTTGAACAGAGTCATAGATAGACATCTTTGCATTTTCTAAAGCTTTGGCATCTTGATCAAGGATCCATACATCAGCACCGGCAACAGCCGCCAGTTGAGCTATCCCGGCCCCCATTTGTCCGGCGCCGATTACTCCGATCACCTTCATTTCTGGCGTCATGCAGATCACCAAAGTGAAAAGATGGAGACAGTTATCCGTACAGTTTTAGAGTTTAGATATAAAAATTGCTTTCAAAGTTATCGTCACACGCTTCGAAGTTGGTTTGTTGTTTTGTGTTTAGAGGGCGTTGGCTGTTATGGTGGTGCCAATCTATGATGGCGCACTACTCCGTGGTTTGCGTCATGGCTTTTGGCGCCGTGGCTAACAGTTCACGTTAAACTTTTTATTTTTATTTTTTTTATATGTGTTTGTTCATGTGTGTGTGTGTTTGTGTTTTTGTGTTTGTGTTTGTGTTTTGTGTTTGTGATATGTATATATATATTTTTTCAGGTGGAAGAAAAGCATGGGGAAAAAGATGCATGGGGAAGAAGAAGAAGACTAAAAATATATATTTTTTTCTTTTTCTTTTAATTTTTTAAAACATTTAAAAAAAAATCTTATTCTATTATAAGTTTAAAAAAAAATCTTATATTCTCGTAATGAAAAAAAATTATTTTATATAATGTATGTTTTATTTAAATTTTTTATTTAAAAAATAATAATAATAATAATAAAAAAATGCTGTGGCACCAGAATTCTGAGTGTCAAACCACTCCCACTGAATTCTGGTGTCATGGCATTTCTGGTGTCAAACTCCATTTTGCTGACGTGACACCACTTTTAGAGTTTGGCACCAAGAGTTTGGCACCACGACTCCCTGTGCTCTAAGAGCACACCACATGTTTTAGGTAGCTCTAACTTTATGACAAATTTATTTCACGATTTTTTTAGAAATATCTTTAGTTAGATAATCAGTCGAATATGTCGCACGATTAAATTATGGCATGTTAACAAAAAAAAAAACCTGACGACGGAGGTACCCGGACTGGTACCGAAAGACATCCGATGGATTATCCGGAAGGTACGTTCGAAACACCTTTTTTCACCAGACAACGCTTAAGACCCATCAGGTAATACCAAGGACTCAAGGACCGACACCAAATCTTGATTTCACGGGATTATGTTTCCCAAGTACACCTGACACCTGACAAATACCATAGGGGTAGTTCGGCTTGCCATGCTCTACAGTGTCAGAAACCGTACAGGAACACTATATCGGTACAGTACCTTAACGGGTATAAATACCCCTCATTATTATACAGGTAGCATTTACTGCATTCTTACCTACATTCATTTACTTAAGCCTTTCGGCATAACCCATACTTACTTTTGCGCCGGAGCTTGTCTTGGGGTCACACCTGGGACGAGGCTAACGCGTCTGTTTCATACCCTACAGGATACCGAAGGACATTGGCGACACAAGTCCGAAGGATCTCATATAGGTACAAAGATTTACTTCAACAAATTGGCGCAATCCGTGGGACCCTGATTCAATCTACCGGAGCGTTAGGATGACGGGTCCTCTCTTGGGGCAGGGTTCCGGATATGATGACGGAACCACGCCTCCCACCACCAAAGAGCAAATAGAGGGGCGCTTGTCGGCCCTCAGGTCATTGGTTAAAGAACACAACAGTCGGGGAAATGTTTCTCCGATACGCTTGAATTTTGACGAAGATGAAAACCACACCAGAACTCGCACCATTGTAACGGGGAAGGAGATAGGGGATGCTGACTTGAAGAAACCATTCAAAGAGACGGTAAAGACCCCATTGACACGAAGAATCATAGAGTTCTCTGCTCCAGAGTTCAAAATGTCGGCTAATGTTAAGTTGTATGACAGAACGACAGATTCGGAAGACCATCTCAGTCGGTTTCTCTTCAGCGGCAAACTCTGGGGAATGGCCCATGCCGGTTTGGTGCCGTATATTTCAGCAAACTTTGGATGGGAATGCAAGGGGATTGTTTGAGCGTTTCCCTGAAGGAAGCATTAACGAATGGGCGAAACTCAGGAAGCAGTTCACCACCAGGTTCTCTACAAGAAGAGCATGCTTCAAAGACCCGACAAAGATAACCAAGATTGTGAGGAAGGAAAACGAAACCCTCGTTGCCTTTAAAGAAAGATGGACGGCGGAAACAGGTTTTATCTTGGGTGTACCGGAAGTCATGAAGATATCATCGTTTATGGACGCTCACAAATGCCCGGAATTGGCCAAATGGTACTATGACAAAGTACCAAAAACGGTAGACGAAATGATGGTTAGGCTAGATGATTTCGTAAGATCAGAAGAGGCTTTCGCCAACACGGAACTGCCTAGGGGCGAGGTATCACAGTGCGACGAAGAAGTTGAGAGGACCAGTTAGTAGAAGAGAAGATCGGTTCCATATGAGAGGCCATGAGGTGGATAGACGAAGGAATGATGGGCGTAATACGTTCAATAATAGAGACGGGCTTGCTCCTTATCGACCTCAAGCTCCCTATCAGGCTCCGAGAGGGGATCATCCGGGGCAAGACCACCCCAGGCTCAACCTCAATTCACTCACCAAGCACCCTAAGGAAATTTTAGCCTCGAAACTTCAACTAAACTTACCGTCTCCTAAACCTATGCAGCTCCCTCCTAAGAAAGAAAATTAAGAAATGTACTATGATTACCTCAGACAGAAGGGGCATTACACCAAAGATTGTTTCCAGCTAAAGAGGCAGTTAGAATCAGCCCTAGAATCAGGAAAGCTTAATCATTTACTTAAAGATGTCAGGCAGAGGGGTGAAGAGGCACGAAAGGGAAAGACAGAGGAAAAGATAAGGTTATAAATATGATACGATCGTGGCCTGACAAAAAGAAAATAAAGTCGATGGAGAAAGAAGAAAGCTAGATGAGGACGCCGATCACTTTCTCGACAGTGTCATCGGAAGACGCCTAAGACGAACCGATCATTATTGAGGCGGTTATGGAAGGGTACTTGGTGCGTAGAATATACGTGGACCAGGGATCCTCAGTAGAAGTAATGTTTGAGCATTGCATCGAAAACTTAAGCCCCGCGATAAAGTCTCGCCTAAAGAGAACACATAAAGATCCGGTAGGCTTCGCCGAAGAGGTTGTGAAGCCGCTGGGGAAAATTGAGCTAGAAGTGGTCTTTGGGGATGGGGGTTTGTTTAGGAGGGTAATGATGAAATTCACGGTTATCCGAGCTCCCTCCTCATACAACGTTATTCTGGGAAGAACCGGTTTAAAAACTTTATGAGCCGTTTCTTCTTCGATACACTCCCATGGTGAAATTTCCTACCCCGAGGGGAATAGCAACGCTAGTCACCCAGACCGTGATAATATCAGAATGTAGGAGGCTAGAGAAGAAACAAATGATAGAAAATGAAACCCGACGGAATACACCTTAGGTCGAAATAGAACCAGGTGAAGTGAGTTTGACGGAAGAGATACTGGTCAACCCGGCTTACCTGAAGCAGTTGGTAACATTCAGAGGAAACCTGTCAGAAGGGTGCAAAGTTCAGCTCAGTAATTTGATAAAAAAGAGTATAAATGTCTTCGCTTGGGAACCCTTCGACATGACGGGAGTACCGAGGCGGATTATAGAACATCCCCTTAACGTTAATCTGACGATAGAGCCGTTTTGCTAGAAAAGAAGGGTTTTAGCTCCCGACAGATTTCTGGCGGTTACCCAGGAGGTAGAAGAATGGCTAAGAGCTGGTATCGTCTGACCGATAAAATACCCCACGTGGATATCTAACCCTGTGTTGGTAAGAAAGTAGATGGGAATTGGAGGATGTGCATAGACTTCAAGAACATTAACTTGGCATGCCCAAAGGATTACTATCCCCTTCCGGTTATTGACGGGAAGATTGAGTCTGTGGTACGGTCTCAGTACAAGTGTTTCTTAGAACGCTTACAAAGGGTGTCATCAGGTTCAGATGGCCGAAGACGACGAGGAAAAGACCGCATTTTACACAGATCAGGGTACATACTGCTATATGAGAATGTCGTTCAAGCTCAAGAACGCCGAGGCAACATATCAGAGGTTGGTAGACACTGCCTTTCAATCACAAATGGGGAGGAATCTCGAAGCATATGTTGATGATATGGCTATTAAAAGCAGTGATGAGAAAGGATTAATATCTAACATTGCCGAGACGTTCGATAATCTCAGGAGGATTAACATGAAGCTGAACCCGAAGAAATGTTCATTTGGTGTCGAAAAAGGGAAATTCCTCGGGTATATGGTTACTTCTGAGGGTATACGGGCAAATCCACAGAAAATGAAAGCAATTGAAGACATGCAATCCCCCAGGACCCTAAAAGAGATGCAACGCTTAAACGGCAAGTTGGCTGCCATGAATAGATTTTTGTCTCGGTCAGCCTAGAGGTCTTTACTATTCTTTAACACCCTAAAAACATAACTAAGGAAAAAAAAGGATGAGTATCGATGGACGAAAAAAGCGGAAAAAGCTTTCCAGGAAATGAAAAGACTCATAATAGAGCTCACATTGGTGACCACCCCCAAGAAGGAAGAAGTGTTGTATGTATATTTGGTAGCAGAAATGAAGGCCGTGAGTGCTGTGCTCTTAACAGAAAGGATGGGGAAGCAATGTCCGGTACATTATGTTAGCATAACACTTAATGAGGCCGAAAGAAACTATGCCCCGATGGAGAAATTGGCCCTATCGTTGCTACACATGTCACAAAGGTTACGGAGGTACTTCGAAGACCACCCCATTAAAGTTATAACGGACCAACCTATCAAGCAGATACTGAATAAAGCACAAGCCTCAGGGAAGCTGGCTAAATACTCTGTAGAGTTGGGAGCATACAACATAACCTACAAACCAAGGAATGCCACCAAAGGGAAAGTGCTAGCCGACTTTCTATCAGAAGCACCGGTGGGTGCTCAACCAAAATCATTCTTCTGTGCTCCGACAAAGAAAGAGGAAAAAGATGACACCGAAACCTAGACTCTTTTCACAGATGGGGCATCAAATAGTAAGGGCTCCAGAGCTGATTTAGTCCTCATAAGCCCCAGCGATACGGAATTTACATATGCCCTTCGCCTAAACTTCACAAGAACCAACAATGAGGCAGAGTACGAAGCGCTGCTGACAAGGCTCCGTATGGCCACAAAAATGAAGGTACAATCCATCGATGTAAAGGTGGATTCAAAATTAGTGGCAAGCCAAATCAACGGGAGTTAGGTGGCAAACAACACCAGTATGATCAAATACCTCGCCACAACAAAGGAATGTATAGCTGGTTTTAAAATATTTGCTATCCGAAACATCCTAGGAATCTAAACCAGAAAGTTGATGTCCTAAGCAAGCTAGCTACTGTGGCGTCTGACCACCTCACAAAAGAAGTGTTAGTAGAAGTACTTTCGGAACGATCGATAGACACGAAAGTGGTCAGTGCTGTAGTAGTAGAAGAAGAAGACAATTGGATGACACCTATCATTAAGTGTTTGGAGGAAGGAGTATGGCTGAAGAATAAGAATGAAGCAAGAGCCTTAAGGAAAAGATTGATCAATATGTCCTGGAGGGAGGTGTTCTTTTCAAGAAGGGATACCTGGTACCCATGATAAGATGCGTAGGCCTGTTACAGGCTAACTACGTAATTAGAGAGATTCACATGGGTGCGTGCGGGATGCATTCCCGACCAAGGTCGGTGGTCGTAAAATCCATAAGACATGGGTACTATTGACCAACCATGCACAGAGACGCTAGGAATGAAATTCCAAAATGTGACTCATGTCAGATTCATGCTCCGGTACCGAAGCTCCCAAAAACGCTAATGACATCAATCATGGCTCCGTGGACATTCTATCAATGGGGAATGGACATCTTGGGTCCGTTACCCCAATCCGCTGGAAAAGTGAAGTTTGTTAGAGTAGCCATCGACTACTTTACAAAGTGGATTAAAGCTAAGCCTTTGGCAAGAATCACCAGAAAAGAGGTCAAGAGGTTTGTCTGGGACAACATTGTTTGTAGATTTGGGCTACAAAGGATCATAGTCACAGATAACATAACACAGTTTGTCAATGATCCTTTTAAAAGCTGGTGTGAAAAATTTAATATCCAACAAATGAATACCGTCGTAGCGCATCCCCAAGCTAACAGTTTGGTTGAAAGAGCCAAAAAAAGTTTGATGGAAGGCATAAAAATGAGCCTGGGAAGGGACAAATCCAGATGGGTCAACGAGCTACCAAATGTACTCTGGGCCCATCGGACCTCGCTGAAGCAGAGTAATGGGGAAACGCCTTTCAGCCTCTTACACACGAGAGTGAAACCATCATACCGACGGATATAGGGATGCCTACACACAGAACGATGATGATGAGAGAAGATGAGAACGAGGAAGAGCTGCGTCTTAATATGAATCTCTTGCAAGAAAGGAGAGAGGTAGCGGCAATACGGGAAGCGAAATATAAAACCAAGATGAAACAATGTTATAATCAAAAGGTGAGGCTAACTTCTTTCAAGATGGTAGAATATGTTTTTTGAGGAATAAGGCCAGTAGGGTCGAGGACCAAGGCAAGCTGGGACCAAAGTGGGAGGGGCCCTACCGAGTGACGGAAGCGTACAAGAATGGTTCATATAAGTTACAAATGATGGAAGGGAAAGAGGTGCCCCGGACGTGGCATGGTATCAACCTTAGAAGATGTTACTTATAAGATGCATTGTGTTTAGAATTCCAAAGGATGTACGAATTTTTCCTTATGTAACCGTATTATCAATATTAATGAAATTCCCGTCCGGATAAAGAGGAGGAATAGTTTTCTAAAAATTAAATTGCAGACATAACAGCTTAATGGTTCCGACGAGGATTAACTACCCTAGCCGATCAATGTTGCCAATATCTAACCTATTTTATCCCGATAGTGCTTCCCACTACGGATGAGTCTAAGTGCCAAAGGACGAGAAACAAAAAATATACCCCAAAAATGCAAGTCGTATGGGATGAGTCCAAGTGCCAAAGGCCGAGAGACGAAAAATATACCCCAAAAAAGCAAGTCGTATGGGATGAGTCCAAGTGCCAAAGGTCGAAAGATGAAAAGACATACCCCAAAAACGCAAGTCGTATGGGATGAGTCCAAGTGCCAAAGGCCAAAAGACGAAAAATATGCCCAAAAAATGAATGTTGTATGGGATGAGTCCAAATGTTAATGGCCAAACAACGAAATAATATACAAGAGGCGAAAGCCTCCGGAGTAAATGTCTAGATAAACAAAAAGGATGCAACAAAGGAAAAACCTATTAACAAAAAACAAATAAAAGTTGATATTGTTTCATTACATGCCCGGACAACGCACATACTCACAAAATAAGGTAACATTGTTTCATTACATAAAGGATGCTTCATTACATGAACAAAGGAAAGAGCAAAACCCCAGAGGAGTTCCCTAAGCATCCGTATATCCCCCACTATTGGTAGGTCCTTCACCTTCGGGCCACATGTTTTGCAGGTCACCCAACGGAAGCCGGAAGGATCCAGTAAGCTTTTTTACATACGGGTAACTATTGGTAAACAATTCATCAAAGGCTGACATGAAGGTAGAGTGACACTCAGGGTCATAATTATCAACAGTTGCTAGGATTGCTTGCACTTCCTCCTCAATCCGATCCAACTTCACACCTTCCAACCACCCGACAACAATGGCTATTAAAAGGTTCAGACAAGCTCTTCTTATACTCATCACTCGCAAGAAGCCGCTGGATCACGGTGGGGAGAATCCGCCTAATATAGTTATGTCTGACAATTTATGCTTGGCTCAAATCTACCGTTAGACGCTCTAAATCCCCTTTCAACTAATCATCGATTTTATATGCTTCGGACAGGGAACATGTCTTAGAGGCGAGAGCTTCTTCTAACCTTTTGATATGCTCCTCTTGGTCTTTGTTTTTGTCTAGGAGATCGTCTTTCTCTTTCTCAATAACTGCTAGCTTTTCTGATAAAGCAGCCTCCCTACCAGCACAATCTAAGTGAGCATATGGCAAAGTCTTGTGATCATTCGACAAAGCCGCCCGAGTACGAAGGGCATCTACTAGGTTGTTCTGAGTATCGGTTAATCGTTGAGAAAGGTCCTTACAAGAAGAATGAGCTTGATATAGTTCCCCACAGTCATCGTTTAATGCCTCGTACCTTTGTAAAATCTCATCCTAGACCATAATCTATCGTCTAAGCTCAAACCATGCCCATTGGAGGGCCCGATGGTCGCTCAGGCAATTC